>VWZV01010957.1:76878-117219 GCA_013397155.1 Irena cyanogastra
AAGGAGGAGGAGGAGGAGGAGGAGGAGAAGGAGAAGAGCCCTCTTACACTCCCAGGATTATGGGATTTACACTGGGGTTAGGGCTGTCCTGGTTAAACTCATCCCTTCCATGGGTAAATCCCTGCTAATCCCAACCCCTGCCCGGGGAAGCTGCAAGGCTGGAGCTCTGCTGGGGCTGTTTGAGTGACCAGAGCTGCACACACTCCTGTGCATCTCCATCCAGAGCTGGTTAAGGACAGCCCCAGGCAGGAAAAACATCCCCAAGGCTGACTTTACCGATATTCTGGGCTGCAGCCTCACCAGCATCGCTTGGAGGGGCACATGAATAAAGGATGAGGCAGTTAAAATGATGAGCAGCCCTTTGGACTCAGCCGAAGCCCTTGGCACCTTTTTTCCAGCCTGGGGATTGCATTTCCCTGCAGCTCCAGCACAGCCTGGCTTTCTCTGGCTCTCCCAGCTCCCAGTGCACGGCAGTAATTCCATCCCCAGGCACTCACACGTTCTGGAATTCCAGGAGGAACACGAGCTGCCTTCGTGCTCTGTGGTCTCCTAATGAATGCTGGAGGTTGGGATAAGTAAAAGGCAAAAGCAAATTACAGTCTGTGCCCTCACCACTGACACACTTCCCCTGCACTTCATGCAGCCCCAGACTGCCTCTGTGAGCAGGGAGCTGAGCAGGGATAACACAGCTCCAGCTGCATAATTTATAAAGGAAAACACAGGAGGGGAAGGGGAAAAAAGCCATTTTAAAGCAGCTGCTGAGGCAATGAGACCAGGCTCCCCCGTGGCACTGTCACACAGATCCCTTGGGGAAGGGACAGTTTGCATCCCTTTGGGCTCGTTATGAGGAAAAGGGAGTGGCCCAAACCCCCACACCTCCAGAGGTCTGTGGCAGCTTTACCACCCAAATTAATTGCAGCAGCAATCAAAGGGGATAGCAGATTACTAGGCAAACTTTGGAGGCTAAAAATCTGTATTTTAAACAGGATTCATCCTAGAGAGGCTTCACTTCCATGACTGTTCTATTCTATCACAGCTGGCACTCCCACTTGAAAGGACCCTGAGCTATTCACTCATCAGTTCCCACCATTCCAGAGCAGGAGATAATTTGTTCTTATGCAATTTTAACTCAACATTCATTTGCCTACAAATTTGGATTTAAACATTCAGTAGTGTTGGGGAAATGCCTTCCTGTTTAGAGGCCACGGGATTGTTACAGGCAGCTATGAGTGAAATGAAGAGAATTCAGCTCCTGTTAGGCAATATTCAGATTATTTTCAGCACTTGCACCTCCAAGAGGAAAAAAAAATGCAGGAAGAGAAACCTGTAAAGCAGCTTTTAGTATTTTGAGTGGCTGTCTGATTTTCTTGCTTGTTGACACATGTCTCTGATTAGGGCTGCTGAAAAGATAAATCTTCATCCAAATATCAAGGTTTCATTTCAGAGCATGCCTAATCTCCCAAATTTCTTTATTTATGACCTTATTTTCTGGAGTCAGAGCTAGTTGGGAGTTAGAAGATGCCAGTGTTAGGTCCTTTAATATGTAATTTCTGCTTTGAGCAGCTGGGATTTTGGGGAATTTTGGTCACATTTTCAATCTGCAACTCTGACCCGTGGCCGGGCAGATCCTGCCGGGAAATTCCTGTGGAAAGAAAAACTGGGAGAGACTGGTTTCCAAAGAATGCTTGAAAAACCCTTGATGCCCTCAGCAGGAGGGGTTGGTAGAGTTACACATCCAGGGAAAAAGGGTTTCCAACGAATATTCAGGAAAAGTTCATCTGGAGTGGGGAAAAACAAAGCCTGGAGCTGGAAATGGCCTCATGATCATCCAACAGTGATCTCTGCTGCTTTAAATGGAAAGCAGGGACGAGGTGAGAAATAAAAGCAGCAAATAATCCATCCACCCCCAAAATGCAAATACTTCATTGGCTAAAAATGGCCACTTGCTGAATAATTGCTGGGATAGCCCAGCAGCAAGAGTGGATGGGGTTTGCAGCATCCTGAGGGAATCCTCTCGGGCTGGACCTTAAATAAAATCCTTCCAGGAGTCCCTGAGGGGGTTCCAGTCCCACCAGCCCTGAGCAGCCACATGTAGGCAGGTGCAACCAGGCAAAGTGCCAGAATGAATTTCAAGGTGTCTGATCTGTAAATAATTTTGGATATTAGAGGGTAAATGGGTAATCAGCTCCTTGGGGTTGAAATAGAAATCCTGTCTGTGAGTTCCTGATGTGGAACTGTTCTTGTTTGTAACTTCACTGTGTTCAGTGGGTTTGTCCTGCTGAATATCCTGATTTATCCAAGGCACCAGTCTCGTCCCTCTTAATGCTGACATAATTCTGGGCTGAGCCCAGTGATTTTATCTGCAGAGCTCCAAGTGCAAACAGAATCAGGAAGGGATTCCCATCCCCGTTCCCATTCCCATCCCCGTTCCCATCCCCGTCCCCATTCCCGTCCCCATTCCCATTCCCATTCCCAGCCCATCAGGCATTTCTGTTCATGTTTTATTCAGTGAGCACCAAGCAGGTGCACAAGGAACGAAATGATCAGCACTTGGGCAGAAACTGAGATGAGGCAGCAGATTCCAGGGAATCCACATCCCAGCATTTCCTGGGAACTCCACCTCAGCCTGTTCCAGGGCATCCCAAATCCCAGCATTTCCTGGGAACAGCACCTCAGCCTGTTCCAGGGCATCCCAAATCCCAGCATTTCCTGGGAACAGCACCTCAGCCTGTTCCAGGGCATCCAAATCCCAGCATTTCCTGGGAACAGCACCTCAGCCTGTCCAGGGCATCCCAAATCCCAGCATTTCCTGGGAACAGCACCTCAGCCTGTCCAGGGCATCCAAATCCCAGCATTTCCTGGGAACAGCACCTCAGCCCATTCCCCTGTTGCATCCTGCAGCTCCAATCCCCCAGGAGCAGCAGCTCAGCCCAGGGAGCTGCCTTCCCCTCCTGGCAAGCAGAGCCCTCAGGTTCCTGCAGCACTCCCACATGGATCTTTAAATTTAACCTCCAGCTTGTTCACCCTGGGAGGAAATTCCAGACAGAATGGGAATGAGAAGAGCCAGCAACAATCCCAGCACAGCTCCCACCGTGGACAAGAATGCACCTCAAAAACCACCTTGACTTGCAGATTTGAATAAATAACCCTCCCTGGAACTCTGGAGTGCACAGCAGAGCCTGTGGGGTTTGCTGGAAAAAAAAAATCTTCCAGGAGGTGAAGGGGTAAGGCTGAAAGACAAGGCTACACCTCAAAAACCACCTTGTCCTGCAGATTTGAATAAACAACCCTCTCTGGAATTCTGGAGTGCACAGCAGAGTGAAGCAATCCTGGTTTCTCTCCCTCAGCACTCTCAGCCATCCATTGCAGAGCTCCAGGAAAGTAAATCCCTTCCATATTTCAGGAAATGTAAATCCCTTCCATATGTCCCAGGGAACACCAGGCTGAGGCTCTGAGCTGGGGAAATGTTAGAGCTGCACATGACTCAGCCGTTCTGCATGTGGGTGAACACAGCTTGGCTGAGCCTCTGGGGTTTGCTGGAAAAAAAAAATCTTCCAGGAGGTGAAGGGGTAAGGCAGAAGGAGCAATGGTGTTGTCAGCCCTGTTTCTGTTTCACCTGGCTCAGGAGAATGAATTCCAGCATCTTCCTGGTCTTTAACCCCAGCTTCCTTCCTGCTGGCCTCAGTGGGAGCACACAGGTTCTGGTTTGGTTCTTTCAAATGTGACAAAATGCACACAAAGCCCAGGAGCTTTCCCTGTCCAGGAAGAGTTCCTGTTACCTCTGGGAACCTCAAACCCCTCCTCGAGTGGCACTGCCACACCTGCACAAAGTCTGAGCCGACTTCCTCGTCTCCACCCGGCCGCTGATCTGTGTGTGTGCTCCTCCTGCTCCAATTCTGGGCTCCCAAACTGGGCTTTGGTGCTGGAATTCAGCTGCACCTCTGCCTGCAGCACGAGGATCCTGGAGCACGAGGATTCCTGCCAGCCTGCCTCGCATGGGACAGCAGCCAGGGGGTTGCTGGATTTTCTCCTCCAGTTGAGTTCAATACACAGATGGAGTTTATGACAACCTACAATGATGTGGGTAAGTCTTTTCAAATAAGATCCACAAATTTTTGACCTCAGGAAAGCAGAGGTTGATCTGCAGCACCTGCAGGGATCTCGTCTGGAGAGAGGCTTCTCAGCATTCAGTACCAGCACAGCAGCTGAAGTCTGGACTGATTTCATGCCTTACCTGCCCCCTGACAGCTGGAGGCTGCTCCCAGCAAAGGCACAGCCCTAAATAACTCAGCTGCCCCTGACTTTGCAGCCTGGCTGATCTATCAGTGCCCAATCTCATCCTCACTCAGGCACAGGGAAAGCAGAAGATGCAGCTTCTCTGTAACAACATTCCTGGAGCAGCTCTGTCCCATTTTCTTCCGAGACAAAATTAATTTTTCAACAGTTTTCGTCTTCTTCCCTCCCCTGAAGTTTCTTCTGTTGTTTCCTTACATAACCAGCTGCTCCTTGCAGTTTAGGTACAGATCCCTTCCTTTCCAGCTTTCCTGGGCTGAGCATGGTTTGGGCTCTGGGTCCTCCCCCTGGGCCAGGATTTGTACCTTGGGGCAGAACAGTGAGAAACTCTGCCAGAGAAGATGGGAAAATGGCAAATTGGCAAAGGGAAACCTTCCCCTCTATTTTGAGTGTAAGTATAATTTAGAATATTGTTTTGAACAGAATTCTTCCCAATCAAAACCTCAAATTTGGGACTAGAGACCAGCGCTGGGTTTAAATGGCAAACACTTAAAAATTGAGAGTTCTCAAAGAACTGTTCCAGGAACATCTCAGAGGGGTTTTGCATTTGATCCTGCTGACAAACCTCAGTTCCTTGTGAGATTTGGATCACCATCTACATCCTTTGAAGGCTTCCAAGTTCAGGAGGTTGTGTAAACACATCAATCTACAAACAAAAGATGTCTGGGCTCTAAAATAAGATTTACTTTCAGTTGTAGCCCTTATTTTATTCAGACTTCTTTGCCTTGCTCTGAGTCATTTCTGAGGCAGCTGAAAGTAACAGCTTGGGTTGTGTGCAACGTGAGGAGGTGAATATTGTCACAGCTATGACAGGTATTAGTGGGAAATGGGACCAAACTCTTGTGCAAGTGCATCTCCCTTGAGATCTCATCAAAGGAAGCAGAGTTGCACCACTCCAGTCACTGCTCCGAGAGGGGAAGAGCAAAACTGGACTGAGATTCTTGCAACAGATAAGAAACAAAAAGGGAGATGCACTTTTTCCCAGATTTAACCCCATGTATGCAGTGAGGAACAGCTTCCTTCGCAGACCACGTCCTCGCTGTGAGCAAACAGGTTTGGACACACAGAGCTGTTGATATCCTCCATAAAACCAAAGAAAAGCCCCATAAAATGTGGCTTGGCAGGACCCAGAGCAGAGCCCTGGCTGCCTCCCAGCCAGCTGGAGCTCTGTGTCCTGGTGCTTTGGATGCTTTTTGGGCACAGAGGGTGGGACAAGCATTGCCGTGGGCCCAGGCTGCTCCCCAGGCAGCTTTCAGCATCTCCCATTCCAGCTGGAACCTTGGAATAACGCCCATGCTCCATGCACAGCTTCCCTGCTTCTCCCCACCAAACCTGCAGCAGAAACCACCCCAAGCACTCATGGAATTGCAGTTATTTGTACCACACTTGTGATATCCCTAAGAGAAAGAAAACCCAGCATCCCAATTCCTACAGCATTAAAATCCACATTCAAATCCCCCAAAGTGCCTTGTGCTGACTAAGCAGAGCCTAAGCGTTTGTTGCAGTGATTCTCCTCCATATTATCCAGGGTTTATCCAACAGGGAAGGCAGGACATGCACCTGCTTCCCACTGAAGGCAGCCACCGGCAACTCAGAAAACCAGAGAGGAAAAATCCGCCAGCAATGAGCATTCCCAGCACATCCGTGTGAGCAGCACAGCCACCTTCCCTCCTCCATCCCCCCACCGAGCGCGACCTTCTCACTCCGGGCTGTTTGACGCGTTTGTAGGGAATCCCTAAGGCAAACCATCCTCCTGCCACCTGGAAACCCCCGACTGCAGGGCTGCAGCAACAAGTCACAGAATCACGGCACGGTCTGGCTCGGAAGGGACCTTAAAGCTGATCTCATTGACACCCCGAACCCCGAGAGCCCCCGCTGGAGGCTGCAGGTGCGGCTGCAACGCCACCAGCTCCCTCGAGGGAGGCTCAGCGCAGCAGCCCGGGGTTCTGCGGCCGCCAGCCCCGCTCCCGGCCTTGCCCCGCTCCTTACCGAGCCGCCGGGGACTCGCCGTGGCAGCGGCCGCGCTCGCCAAGGTCACCGGCCCCTGGCTGGGGGATGCTGCGGGACGCGCCTCCGCCGCGATGCCCTTGGGCGAGCCGAGCTGAGCGGGGAACGAGCGCCGGCACGGGGAGCGCCGGGATGCAGGAGCGCCGGGATGCAGGAGCGCCGGGATGCGGGAACGCCGGGATGCGGGAACGCCGGGATGCGGGAGCGCCGGGATGCGGGAGCGCCGGGATGCGGGAACGCCGGGATGCGGGAACGCCGGGCTCCGGGAACGCCGGGCTCCGGGAACGCCGGGATGCAGCGCACCGGGCTCCGGGAACACCGGGCTCCGGGAACACCGGGCTCCGGGAGCAATGCGACGGAGCGCACCGGGATGCAGCGCACCGCGGCCCCGCGCCTCCCTCACCTCCGCTCCGCGCACCGCAGCTCCCCAGCCCGGCGCTGCCCGCGTTTAAATCCCCACCTTTCCCCCTCCCTTCCCGCTCCTCCCGCCCTCCTCCCCCGTTCCTCACCTCCCGCCCGCTCTCTCTGCGGCCGCGGCCCCGGGCCGGTCCCTCCGCCCCGCCCGCTGCCGCAGCCGCTGCGCTCGGGCTTGCGGCGCCGGGGAGCGGGGGAGGAGGAGCGGCGGAGCCGGGCTCGGGGAAGCCCGTGGGATGGAGCTGGCTGGCACCTCCGGGACGCCAGCTGTTTCCCTGGAGCGCCGCGTTTCCCTGGCTTTTCCCGGCGCTGGCGGCATGCGCTCGGCGGCCGCGCTGCGGGATGCGGGATGCGCCAGAGCTGCCCCGCACAGAGCGGCTCCTCATGGCACCCCTCTATCGCGATAGGCAGCCTTCACATCGCACCTCTCCATCGCGACAGACAGCCTTCACATCGCACCCCTCCATCGCGACAGACAGCCCTGCAGCGCGGTTGTCCTGCCAAGGCTGCCGACAGGTGCCTGCGAGCATCCCGGCTCCAAGGGGATGAGTGGGACGGAGCTGGAGCTGCAGCGCGGTGTTCCAGCGGGAGGAGAGGGGGTTTGGGATGATTTCACATTGATCAGGTACCCCCAGGTGTCAGGTGAGGGGGTTCCAGACAGGAGAGACAGGGATGGACAAGGATTCACAGGACTTAATCTGAAATGCCGTGGAATGCAGCACGACCCTGCCAGTCATGAGGCTCAGGTTATTCTGTCCCAGAGATAAAAAAACTTAATGTCGTGTCCTGCTCGCTCCCAAACATCTACTTTAGAACATAACTTTGCAGTTTAAGTGAGGAACAAAAGTGTCAGAAATGCTTTTTTCCCCTGTTTTCTCCCGGAGCAGCCGCATTCCAGGCACAAGCTCCCTCACTAAACAGTGTCGCTGTTCTGGCACCCACCGGTGCCTTCCGACCACGAAGGAATGCAAACCGTTTCGGGGCCAGATGTGACAACTGGGGTTAAAGCCGTTCTTTTCCTGCTTGAACACATTTTAACGATGCTTTAAAACTGCTCTTTCCTCGGCGAACCCCTTTAAAAGGCGCTTGCACAAACAGCGCTGCGCAGGTGACAAAGGGGCCATCAGAATGCGGCGCTTTCGTTCCCGACCCAACAGTGCCTCTTTCTGCCGCTGCTATTTTTATGGATGTTGACTGTGGAACTGATGGTTCCTTAGCCTTTGATATTAAAATATTCACGTGCAAAGGCTTTGTTGAAAATTTACAGGTGGTTGTGTCCCTTTCTAGCTCGGAGCAGAGCTCTGCCTGTCCTGGAGCTCTGGGTTGTGTCTGGACACGACTCGGGGTGGTGAAATCCCTGAGTGGGCAGAGGCTGAAATGGCCAGAGTGGTTTTGCCAGCGGTGGGTGGGTGGGTGTCACCCAATCCCCTAAAAATCCTGGCAAAAGCATTTTGGGTTATCAGGGCACTTGCTCTGATGCCTTGTGCAGGCTGCCCTAGAGCAGGGGCTGGGCAGAGTTCCAGAATAAAGCAGGGATTTATTAAAAGCATTTCCTCCATGGATCCACCTTGGGCAGCACAAAAGCCCAGCCAGGGCTGCACCCAAGATGAACCAAAATGGTCCCAAAATGCAGCCCGGGCACGGGCTCTGTCACTGGGATCAGTTCTGCTCCATTTGCACCTTGGGCTTCATTGTCCAATTCCAGCTTTAGCTTCTGCACTCCCATCCTGCTTGTTTTTCTCTCTGCAGCCCACGTTGTTTGTGCTCTTGGGCTGAGATTTGGATCATTTGTCCTTGGTCCCCAGCTGGAGCAGGAATTGTTTTGTCTCCCTGCTCTGTGCAGAGAGCTCACCATGCCCTGATGTGAAGCTCAGACCCACACACTAAAGCAGCACAGAACCTGAAAAATATAAAAGCTAAACCTGAGGCATCAGCTCCACACAACAGTTTAATTTAGGGTATTTATTCCAGGGGCTGCTCTTTCCAGAGAGAAGTTTACAAAAAACTGTCCCACAGTCTCATCAGCACCCTGATGAGCTGCTGCTGTCTTGCTTCTGATCCCTGAAGCTTGGAATCATTTAGGGTGGAAAAGATCTCCCAGATCATTGAGTCCAAGTGTTCCCAAGCCCTGTCCCCAAGTGCCACATCCCCACAGCTGTTAAATCTCCCCAGGGATGGGGACTCCACCAGTGCCTGGGGCAGCTGTGCCAGGCTGGACAGCCCTTTCCAGGGAGGAATTGTTCTCAAAATCCCAACTGAGCCTCCTCTGGCACAACCTGAGCCTGTTCTCTCATCCCTGGGAGCAGAGCCCGACCCCCCTGGCTGTCCCCTCCTGTCAGGAGCTGTGCAGAGCCACAAGGTCCCCTCTGATTCCCTTTTCTCCAGGCTGAGCCCCTTCCCAGCTCCCTCAGCCCCTTCCCCGCAGGTGAACTCAGCCCTGGCTGCAGAGGAAGGTTCAGAGCTGTGTAAATGCCTCACGTTTGCCTTTGACACACTCTGGCTTATCAAATGGAGAAGGATTTGCCTCCCAATGAATTTCAGATTTACTGATAATCGAGTCTTGTTTGCCTTGGGACAAGACAGGGCTGCAGGGGCCCTGCTGGTGTTCCCAGAGGGGAGAACCTCAGGACTGATTGAACTCAGGATTAACAGCTCTGTTCTGAGAAGTAGGACAGGGTTTAATCGAAAGGAGGCTGTGGTTTGATTTATCAGGCCCTGCTGCTGAGGGAGGTGAGGCTCTGCTTCCTCCTGAGCTTCCTGCTCCTGCTGCTCCTTTCCCTGACTCAGGAGAAGCCTCTGGCTTGGTCCTTGCAAGGAATGAAAAGCAAATTAACAAAACAGGAACAAAAAGTGAACAAAAAAAAAAGAAAAAGGGAAATGAAGAATTAACTTTTGAATTAACTTTTCTATTAGACCAGGGTTTGAAAAGGAGAGCCTTCATGTGGATAAAGAAATTTATTTATAAACCTAACCCTTGCATTTATTAGCTGCAGGCTGACCCTTCTGCACTGAGCAAAGGAGCTGTATAAACTCCTAAAGCCTTAAAATCAGGGCTATAAAATAAAATATAAGGAACACAACCACATTTAATTGCCAACTTCCTCAGGGTTACCATCCTCCTGCTCCAGACCTGCCTGAACCTCAGCCTTCCCCAAAAGCCCTGTGCTTGTCATGGTAAAAATCAGCCCAAATTACCTGCATAAAGTCGATAAAACTACAGGAGTTTGTTTCCCTGTCTCCCCAGGGGCTGCTGCTCTGGAAGATCTGATCTCTTTCTGGTTTGGCCCCTGGGGATTTGTGTTAATTATTGCTGGGGATTCCAGCTTTGGCTCCTGCAGGGAACATCCAGCTCAGCCCCCGGGGACAGGAATAAAATCCCTGCCCTGCCAGAAAGGCCAACGTGGCATTTGTGGAGTCTGGGGATATTTCCTGAGCCTGCGGGCTCTGCCACAGCCCTGCAGGAACATTTACAGCAGGCCAGGCTCTTCCCAGCCTGGATCACCCCAGGATTTCCCAGGAGATCCAATGCCATAGAATCCCAGAATTCCAGAATGGTTTGGGGACCTTAAAATCATCTCATTCCACCCCTGCCATGGCAGGGACACCTTCCCCTCTCCCAGGTCACTCCAAGCCCTGCCCAAGCTGGCCTTGGGCACTGCCAGGGCTGGAGCACCCACAGCTTCTCTGGGCACCCTCCCCACCTTCACAGGGAGGAATTTCTCCCTAAAATTGGGTCTAAACCTCCTGCCTCAGCAGACTCGAGGATGTTCCTGCAAACCCAACAAAGCAACAACCTGAGCTCTTCCTTTTCCAGCAGGGACAGATCTGGATGTGTTTTTTCAGATCTTGTCTGGCTGGTGAGGCTGTCTTGATTAATGGAAAGGAAACTTCCAGGGTCAGCAAGGAACTCTGGCAGAGCTGGCAGAATATGCTGGGCAGAGGTGATGCTCTGGCTAAACCTGAGATTATTGTGTTGCTAATTGTGTTCCCAGCTAATTTGGTGTGTGGTGATCCTGTCCTGGCACCCTCTCCTGACAAAGCTGCAACCTGACAGATGAGAGAACATCCTTTTATCTAAGGACAGGGCAGGCTGGACAAAGCCATCAGCACTGTGGGGTGACAACCCTCTGTGGCTGATCGTCCCTCCACGTGCCAGGTGCCACCACAGCTCCTGTTTTGGGATTGGTGGCACTGCTCCGTGGGGACACTGGTGGCAGCAGTGACCGGGTCTGATCCTCCCTCCTGCTGTGATTTCCTTGGGAATTTTGTGCCACGTAAGTTCCGTGGTCCCTTCTGAGAAATTCTGTTTTATGGGAATCTGTTTATGTGGATTTGGGATTATTTATCAGCAGCCTAGTCCTCCTCAATATCAATAAATCCATACAAATATCAATTAATGTTCTGGGTTAACTGGCCTGCACCCAGCTGGGGAGGGGCTGGTGGAATTCTGGGATCAGGAACAAGTAATTAGAAGGTAAAGGAATAATCAGAACAAAGGCTGGGCAGGATCTCCAGTCCTGGGTGAGTCACCAGATTTTCAGATTTTCACATCTCTGTGTTTTGCTGTGCCCCTTGGCCAATATGAAATTGCTCCAGCCAGGCTGGGCTCTGGATGAGCAAAGTGTGTGGTCTGCTGGGATAACTGGGACAACTGGGATAACTGGGGTAACTGGGATTTGTTCTTGACCTGCAGATCCCAGCGGGCCCATACTCCCAGCCTCACTGGGTATCAGGTGGGAATCCCCATGCCATGGCTGGGAATGCCTGGGTTGCTCCCATCACTGCTTCCCAAGTGGTCCAGAGGAGAATCCAGTTGCTTTGGGAGGTCTGAGTTTCCCTCTGGAGAAGGCAGCTGGGTTTGGGATGCTCTGGGAGGAATCACCCACTGAACAGATCCCACCCTGTGGCTGGAGAGGATTCTCACCTGGGGAAGGCCCAGCTTTGAGATCAATCCTACTCATTCTAATACCAGTTCTCCATGGGAAATTTCATTAAAATGAGGAATCCTTCCCATATCTGTTTTTTTTTTTTTTTTTGTTTGTTTCCTCCTATACAGATTACTGCTCCCAATGCAAACAGGTTCGAGCAGTGCAGGTCTCTCAGAAACTTGATTTTGGTGTCCAAAAAATTCCATTTTGGGAAGTCATCCCAGGAAAATGTTTGGGTTGGAACGCTGTGCTTGTCCTGGATGGATCCAGACGGCTCGGGGTGTGTGGGGTCATGAATTCTTAGGGCTGGGATGTTGGGACAGGCTGGGATTGCTGGGGTGTCCTGTCCAGGAATTGGACTGGGTGATGCCTGTGGGGCCATTCCAGCCGGGATATTCCCTGATTTTTGTGCTTCAGCTTCAAACCCGTCCTTGGCCGAGCTGTTGGGAACTCCTGGAGCTCCCTCTTGTGCCGAGCCTCACCCGGAGCAGCAATTTCCCTGCTTCCTAAAACCTCCTGGGTTTTCCTTCTCCGTCCCACTCCTGCCCTCCCATCCCTGCTCCTCCCAACTCCACCTGCCAGCCCGAAACCCCTTTTGTTGTCCCCGTTCCAGCAGGAGGTGACATCTGGCACAGCTGTCCCCGCAGCTGGAGGCTCTGTCACCTCCACGGAACTTGGGGAATCTTTCCCACCTGAGCACATTTTGCTCCTTCTCCCTTTCCGAGGGAAAAATGAGAGCTGGAAATGAAAAATAAGAATTGGAAATGAAAAATAAGAGATGGAAATGAAAAATAAGAGATGGAAATGAAAAATAAGAAAAGGAAATGAAAAATAAGAATTGGAAATGAAAAATAAGAGATGAAAATGAAAAATAAGAGCTGGAAATGAAGTCACTCTGCTCCTGCCTCAATCCTGGTGGGATTCCTGATGGGATTCCTGTGCAGAGCCAGCAGCTGGACTTTAAGGATCTGTTCCAACTCAGGATATTCCGTTATTTGAGTCAGGAGATCTAAAAATTCCAATGTATTTTACAATTATTTATAATTTATTACTGTTATACACCCCCCTGTTTATTTTTTTGGAGATATTTTGCTGTCTCTGCTGCTTGTGGGTGAGTTGCAGAGGAGGTGGAGAGTTTTAGGCATCTCTTCCAAAGAAACCAGTGGGAATCTTCCCTCCGATTTTGGTGCAGATCCAAAGCCCTTGCAGCGAGTTTGTCGATCAGAAAAATTAAAATTCTCACTCTGCTTTGCTTTTTAACTCCCTAAATACCATAAACTCCCCGGATTCTCTGAGTCCAGCAAACACAGACAGTTTTATTCCCAGATTTTTGCCTCCTGCTGTGATTGCAAGGTGCTGCAGCACTCTGCCCTGTGCTGAACCCTGGATTTTATCACACAGCCCGGATCTGCCAGGGCCAAGAAGAATTTGGGTGAAAGGAAACCAGAGCTTTCTATTTCCTCATTTCCAAGGAGTGTTGCAACACCTGCCGAGGTGAAATCACCTGCAGAGGGACTCTGTGCCCCAGGAACCTCTCCTGAATGAAATCTCCGAGCCCTTTGTCTGATAAAATGTTGATTTTACCATGCGGGGAGTTGGCTGAGGAATGGATTTGCCGGGATTAAATGATGATTCCAGCGGCGTTGCTGGGGCTGGGGAGGGAATGACAGCCCTGCCCCAGTGGAACGAGCCACTCTCACCTCCAGCCTGGAATCCCAGCCCCCCTCAACCACTGATTTTCCCTGGAATCTGGCACTGGGCACAAGGAGGGCAACAAGCCCAAGAAGCAAAGCAAACCTCTCGGGGGCGGTTTTGTTTCCCAAACACAAACGGAAAACAACATTCCCCAGGAAAAAAGGGTGTCCATGACATCCCGGGGCCGCCTCACAAAGGCACACCCCGGTGAGAAGGGGAATTTGATCCCTTTTCCCTTTGGCTGGCTCGAGTTTCCAGAGGAGACAATGGATGCGTTTCTCAGCCCAGACCTCGGGAGAAAGGAAATCCTGGAGCGGGGTTTGGGCTGACACCTGGCGGAATAGGTTTTACATCCCAAAAACTTTAAAGCCCAGCCCCAGGGTGGGAGCTGAGCCCAGAATAATTCCTGAGCTGCAGTTCTGGTGTCTCCCATAAATAACCGCGTGTCTCTGGTGCTTTAAATCTGCATTTCGGGCTCTCGGAGGGATTGACTCCAGAGACTGGAACAGGCACAGGAAGTTCTCAAATAACTCCCCAGATGGTTATTTTTGGGAAATAGGAGCTTTTGGATCTCCTAGCCAGTAAATTTAAAGGGCAATAAATCCCTATTTTAGGTGCAGATTTAGGGGATTTGGAGCAACATTTGGTGGGGGTTATGGGATGCACTGGCACAGACTGATGCAGGTTTTCCCCATCTCATTTCCCCCCGATATCTGAATTTTAGTAACATCAAATGTAACGAGACTGAATTTACAGGGAGATCATTTTATTCCTCTGAATCCAATGGAAATCTCTATGAAGAGGGATATTTTCTCTAGTATGTATTTTCTATTTTTCTATGTATTTTCTCCAGTCAAGCATTTAAAATCCAACATGAACCATTGCTCTATTTCTATGTAAATGAAATAATTTTTACCCCACGCAGTATTTAAAGTTCTCATCACAAATTAATCCCCTCTACCCCCAAATTTAAGCTGAAAAAAGAACAACTATAAAGGCAAAACCCAAAGATTATTTTCTCTTTAGTTATCAGGGTTTATTTCTCTCAAGCATTTAATACATAAGTTGATCATTTGGGGGGAAAAAAGCAAATTACCATCCAAATTTGCTCTTAGTAAAGGGAATTTAACATGTGTTGCTCTTTTATTTTTCTTTTACCCCTTTCCACACTCCCAGCTCAGGGAGGGGACTGTGATGCCAAAAATCTGCATTTTAAATACAGAGCAAAACCTGGACCTTGCAGAAATAAATGGACAAATTCCACTGCAGAAATAAATGGACCTTGCAGAAATAAAGAAATTCCTTCTCCTCTGGGTCCTCAAAACTCTCCTCAAAACTGTCCAGACAAATTCCTTCTGAGCCTGGGAATGAGATGAAAGAGAAGCATCCCAAAAATCCCCAAACCTGCTGCTGGGCTAGAGCCAAAACACCCAAACAGCATCCCAGGGTTGTAGGGAAGGGGTGGATTTCTGGGATTTTCCTGGCACTTTTCTGGGATTTCAGTGTCACCTCCCTCCTTGCAGGGACTTTGCCAATGCCAGGGTTGGATTTCTGGGATTTCGGTGTCACCTCACTCCTTGCAGGGACTTTGCCAGTCCCAGGGTTGGATTTCTGGGATTTCGGTGTCACCTCACTCCTTGCAGGGACTTTGCCAGTCCCAGGGTTGGATTTCTGGGATTTCGGTGTCACCTCACTCCTTGCAGGGACTTTGCCAGTCCCAGGGTTGGATTTCTGGGATTTCGGTGTCACCTCACTCCTTGCAGGGACTTTGCCAGTCCCAGGGTTGGATTTCTGGGATTTCGGTGTCACCTCACTCCTTGCAGGGACTTTGCCAGTCCCAGGGTTGGATTTCTGGGATTTCGGTGTCACCTCACTCCTTGCAGGGACTTTGCCAGTCCCAGGGTTGGATTTCTGGGATTTCGGTGTCACCTCACTCCTTGCAGGGACTTTGCCAATCCCCCCTGGTCTCCCCTGCAGCTCTCATTGGCCACAGCAGCAGCTGGGACAAAATAAAACAGATTCTCTCCCCAAAGAAATTCCCTTTTTCCAGGTGCCATGGAGGGGGGGTCATCCTGGGAGCAGGAGCATTTATAAGGTAGGAGGGAGCAGTAGAATTTAAGAAAATAGGATTTGTCAGCAGAAAAGTTCCTGTCTATAATCAATGTATAACTGCATGGGGATTAGGGTTTTTCTTTCCCCACACAGCTAAGAACTAGAAATAATTAAATAACATAAAATGCAGTAATCTCCCTGACGTTTAAAACTGATGGATTTGGGTTAAATTCCTGTTGTGAAATATCTGAAATTTTGGGGAGCACACACACACAAAAGTGTATTATTACATCTTATGATGGGAAATATGTTATTAATTAGTAGATATTTAGATCCAATTCAATGTAAATTAGTTTTATTAATTATATGTCACTGCAGCAAAGTTTAATTCTTCCACAGTGTCATTGTGAATTATAATTTTAGTTGGGGGATTCCAAGGAATGATTTTTTATTCACTGGTGGTGAATTCATGTAATGAAAAAGTCCAAAATTTCAGTTTTATTTAAGTGCATTTATTTAGAATCACAGACTGGTTTGGGTTGGAAGAGACCTTAAAGATCATCTTGTTCCAATCCCCTGGCATGTAAAAAAAAAATCTTAAAAGAATTATTTAAGAATAATTAATATAGAAACATTCTTGCCCATTAAAACAAAAATCTGTTTAGTGATTCCTTGCCCTGAGGATTGAATTTCTTCAGGCTGGTGAGGTAAAATTTGGTTATTAATTATGTTTTTCCAGTGTTTGACAGCAATCCCTCAACCTGGCTGCAGAACTGGAGAGTGGCTGGGTTTGTGATCGTGGTGTGTGACAGGAAAACTTAGGGCAGGTTTGGATTTCAGAACTGATTTAGGATTTCCCCATAAAGTTATTAAATCTCTCAAATCTCTGGGGAGTTTGTGTGTGAATAATGGGTTTATTTTCTGATCTCCAGCTGTTACAGGATGCTCCTGTGTGAGGATATTGTTCAAAAGGAGAATTTGGGGTTTTTTCCCCAAATGAGGATATTGTTCAAAAGGAGAATTTGGGGTTTTTTTCCCCAAATGAGGATACTGATCAAAAGGAGGATATTGTTCAGAAGGAGAATTTGGGGTTTTTCCCTAAATGAGGATATTGTTTAAAAGCAGAACTTGGGTTTTCTTTCCTCAAATGAGGGTATTGCTCAGAAGGAGAATTTGGGGGTTTTTCCTCAAATGAGGATATCGTTCAAAAGGAGAATTTGGGGTTTTTTCACTAAATGAGGATATTGTTCAGAAGGAGAACTTGTTTTTTTTCCCCAAATTAGGATATTGTTCAAAAGGAGAATTTGGGGTTTTTTTTCCCCAAATGAGGATACTGATCAAAAGGAGGATATTGTTCAGAAGGAGAATTTGGGGCTTTTTCCCCAAATAAGAATACTGTTCAAAATGAGGATATTATTCAGAAGGAGAAATTGGGTTTTTTTCCCTCTTGCTAGGCAGCAGATGATTTTTTTTCTCCCTTTTCTCCTTTTTCTCCTTTTCCCTGTGGCTGCAGCTGCAGGCTCTGGCTGCTCCCTGCCTGTCTGTGCTGAGCATCTCCCTCCACACCAACTTCCCAGGAAAACTCTTCATGGTAAGGGAAAAAATCCCAGCCCTGGACAAAAATCTGGCTGTGGAATCCCATTCTGGTTAAACCCACTCATGGAGAAGGAATAATTTATCCTTATGGATTGAATGGTGCCAGAGTAAATCCACTGAGTTTTATTTTCTTTTCTGTTAGGGTTGGGATTTAATGTGTGACATGGCATTTTTTGTTTGGATTTAGATGCTTATTAGTTTTTATTTATATTATACTTTCACAAATTGTGAGTTTTATAGTATTTTACTCTAACAAATTAAAAATGGAGCTGTATCTTTCTTTTCATAAGGTTTTTTTATGGATAAACCATTTAATTAAGAAATTACACAAATNTTTACTACGTGAAATTACACACTTTTATTTAAATGATATATTTATAATCTTAGTTTTATCATCTAATTTTGGAAGTTTTTTCTATGGNATTTTTAAATTCAATTATACAATACTACTTAAATTTATGAAGAAGGTGAAGAAAAAGGATTAGCTTCAGCCTTAAAATTTTTCTTTAAAATATTATTATATTTTAAAACTTTACGTTTTTTTACTACGTGAAATTACACACTTTTATTTAAATGATATATTTATAATCTTAGTTTTATCATCTAATTTTGGAAGTTTTTTCTATGGCCTTAGGTCAAATGCAGTTTTCTCTTGGGGATCAGAGCCTGTCAGCACAGAAAATCCAAAATTCTCTGCAGATTCCAAAATCCAGCAGAGACCACTGGGGGTTTTATGTGAGGAATCAATTTTCCATTAAATTATTTCATTTTGTTTGAAAATGGTGAGGGGGAAAAATAAGAAAAAAAAATTGTTATTTCCTCTGAAAAGGAATTGTTAGAGATGGAAAGGTTCTAATGCAGCCCCTGAATTCCTGGTTTGGAGCTGGGTCTCCTTTTGCCCTGGGTCTCTGCCGGGGGTTTTCCATGCCAAGGAATGCTGGGGCTCCGGGGCAAGCTTGGGTTTCAGCTTCGGCAGAAAGGGATTCTGTTCCAGCTGCATTTACAGGGGACCCTGCTTTGAAAAAGGAACAAAGGTGCTTTTTGTGCCGAGTCACCTGAGAGGCAGCACCTGGCCTAGAGGGAAAACCGGGGCCTTCTGCCTTTGTCCTTTCTGCCTGGGCTGGCTGAGTCAACACCTGAAAAATAAAAACAGCAGATGTGGAAGTTTACACGAAAAAAAATCCAGAAAATCAGGCAGAAACAAAGGAAAAAAAATCAAGATAAAAATTTTGGTATACCTGATATTTTTGATTCTAAGGTACCTGAGTTTGGAAAACTTGATGGTTCATTTTGTTTCCATTTATTCTTTTAGAGAAAAGCTTTTTATGGTGTGTGGTTGTGTTGGACTCTGAAATCATTGTGGAATTCTCTCCATATCCTTTCAGGATCAAAGAGGGGTTACGAGAGAGCTGGAGAGAAACTTTCCATAAAGGCATGGAGTGATAGGACAATAAGCAACGCTTTAAAGATAAAAAGAGCAGATGTGAAAGTTTACTTTAAAAAGTCCAGATAATCAGGCAGAAACAAAGGAAAAAAATAAAGAAAAAATTTTTTGAATACTTGATGCTTTTGATTCCAAAGTACCTGAGTTGGGAAAACTTGATGGTTCATTTTGTTTCCATTTATTCTTTTTGAGGAAAGCTTTTTATTGTGTGTAGTTGTATTGGACTCTGAAATCATTGCGGAATTCCATCCTGGACCAAAGGTGGGGTTAGAGAGAACTGGAGAAAAACTCTTCCCTAAAGGAATGGAGTGATGGCAATGGCCTGGAGCTGAAGAAGGGCAGGGTTGGGTGGGGTTTTGGGAAGGAATTCCTGGCTGGGCTGGAATCCCGGAGCAGCTGTGGCTGTCCTGGATCCCTGGCAGTGCCAAGGCCAGGCTGGACACTGGGGTTTGGAGCACCGGGGACAGTGGGAGGTGTCCCAGGGATGGAACTGGATGGGATTTAATGTCCCTTCAACCCACCCCGGCCTTGAGCATTTCCCGGCATGGAGCAGCCACGACTTCTCAGGAAAGCACAGCCAGGCCCTCATGCTCTGACTAGTCCTGGCTTTAGGGCCGAGCCGGAGGCTGCAGAGCGGGGTTTTACCGTGTGTCCGTGTGTCCCACAGCCGCTGCTATGCCTGTCTGTGTGTCCCACAGCCGCTGCCATGCCTGTGTGTCCCACAGCCGCTGCCATGCCTGCTGTACAGCGGGGATTTACCGTGTGTCCGTGTGTCCCACAGCCGCTGCCATGCCTGCTGTACAGCGGGGATTTACCGTGTGTCCGTGTGTCCCACAGCCGCTGCCATGCCTGCTGTACAGCGGGGATTTACCGTGTGTCCGTGTGTCCCACAGCCGCTGCCATGCCTGCTGTACAGCGGGGATTTACCGTGTGTCCGTGTGTCCCACAGCCGCTGCCATGCCTGCTGTACAGCGGGGATTTACCGTGTGTCCGTGTGTCCCACAGCCGCTGCCATGCCTGCTGTACAGCGGGGATTTACCGTGTGTCCGTGTGTCCCACAGCCGCTGCCATGCCTGCTGTACAGCGGGGATTTACCGTGTGTCCGTGTGTCCCACAGCCGCTGCCATGCCTGCTGTACAGCGGGGATTTACCGTGTGTCCGTGTGTCCCACAGCCGCTGCCATGCCTGCTGTACAGCGGGGATTTACCGTGTGTCCGTGTGTCCCACAGCCGCTGCCATGCCTGCTGTACAGCGGGGATTTACCGTGTGTCCGTGTGTCCCACAGCCGCTGCCATGCCTGCTGTACAGCGGGGATTTACCGTGTGTCCGTGTGTCCCACAGCCGCTGCCATGCCTGCTGTACAGCGGGGATTTACCGTGTGTCCGTGTGTCCCACAGCCGCTGCCATGCCGGGCCGCCCGGGGCCCATGGCGCTGTGCCTGCTGCTCGCTGCCGGCCCCGCGCTGGCGGCGCTGAAGGTGACCCCGGCCGTGCACTACACCAAGCCCAAACCTTCCCAGCCGCCAGCGTCTCCCCCGGGGAAAATCCCGTTCCCAGCTGAATTCCCCACGCTCTTCCCCTCGGAGAATTCCACGCTGGACTCGGCCGAGTTCTTCTTCAACTGCTGCGACTGCTGCCCGCCCGCGGCGGGGCCTCGGGGCTGGCCGGGCCCGCAGGGACCCCCAGGTGCGCTGAGCCCTCTCTGCTGGGCTGGAAATGCCAAAGCCAGCGGCTTTCCCCTCAGGAAATCGTTTGGCAGGGTTTGTGGGGGGAGATCTCAGCGATCTGCAGCTCTGGTGTGCACACACCTGGGTGTTTTGGCTGGTTTAGGGATCCCAGAGCCTTTCTTATCACAATGGCCTTGTGCTCTTCTCATCCTGTTTTTGCAAGTCTCTTTCTTATCACAACAGCCTTGCATTGTCTCATCTGAGTTCTGCAGGCACAGTAAATATTAAGTGAGTTTCATTGTCCAGTCAGCTACCCCTAATGAATCTCTCTTTAACCCCTAAATCTCCTGTCTCAGCTCTTCCCTAGGGGCAGCTCCGATCGCTGCTCCCTGGGACAGGAGCCAGGGAATGGCTGGAGCTGGCCCAGGGGATTTGGGGTGGGTTTTAGGATTTTAGGGAAACGTTCTTCCCCCAGAGGGTGCTGGGCAGCGCCCAGGCTCCCCAGGGAATGAATTCCAAAGCTGCCTGAGCTCCAAGAGTGTTGGGACACTACTCCAGGGATGCCCAGGGTGGGATTTTGGGGGGGTCTGGGCAGAGCCAGGAGCTGGCCTGGGTGATCCTGGGTCCCTACCAGCTCAGGGTATTCTGTGATTCTGTAACTCTATGAAATGTGGGATGTGATCCTGACTTGTGTAAATCCAGAGCAGGAAAGTGAATGTCAGCCACATCCTGGAAGTCACAAACCACCAGTGTGAGTGGGAATTCCTTGGGGACCACACTGACGTGGGACTGTCCCAAATCCCTGCTGGCAGGAGGCCACACTCCTCAGTTCTCTGTCCCTGCCCTGGACAGGGGCCCAGAGTGAAAGGCAAAGCTGTGGGATTTGATGATGTCAAATAAAAAATAAAACAAGCAGCTCTTCCCAAGGTGATGGAGTCACCTCACATACACTCCTCAATGCCACGTTGCTCAGGTATTGATGAAAATGTTATTTAGAAGTTAAACGTTGGAGTTACTAAGATAATTTTGTTGATTTCACAGGTCCCAGGGGGGAGAAGGGAGATGCTGGGCTGCCAGGGCTGCCGGGAACTCCTGGCCCTCAAGGTCCAAAAGGCTCTAAAGGAGAAAGAGGTAAACCAGACTAATGGAAAATGCTGTTGTCCCCATAAAATACCACAGAAATTATTAAAAAACCCCAAATTTTTCAAAGCAAAGAAGATTGCTGCTAGGGATTGAGCCCTGGAGAGGTTTAGCTGGCGTCAGTGCAGGGACAGGAACTCAGGTGGTGGCAGTGTTTGTTCAGGTGGAACAGGAGCAGCTCTCATAAAGATCTCACTCAAAAATTCTTGCTCTGAACAGGAGTTCAAAACCTGGGTTCAGTTTGCTTTGGATGAAGGACAGAAGTAGGAAAAAGCCACCACAAAAAAAACCATGCAGGTGTAAAATCTGCATTTTAATTTCAATCTCTCAGGCAAAAGAACTTCAGTTAAGATGCTGAGCCATCATTATCCATCAGCATTCCTGAAAGGAATCCAGGAATCCCTGCCCTTCGTTTGGGGCTGGGAGCAGCTTTATCCTGGCAGGATCCTGCTGCTGCTGCCTCTGGACAATCCCCCAGGTCCCAGCAGCAGAGCGTGGCGCTGTTCAGCCACTGCAGCCCCTTAGGCAGCAATTTACTCCTGGAAAAAGGTTTTTGGCCACCCTGGAATGAGGAATGCAGAGCTGTCACCTTCCCCATCTTCCATTGAACAGCAGTGGGGCAGAAATCTCAGAGTGAGGTGGTGCTCGGGGCTCTGGGGTCCAGCTGAGGTTCCTGAAGGTGTTTCCTCAAAACCCACATTGCTCACGTCTGCTTTATTAACGAAGTGAGGGGCACTCGCAGATGGTCCCAGCGGGGTGTGATGGTTGCTGTGCTGCACACGCCAGCACCAATTAATTAATTCATTAATTAATTCGTGCTGGAATGTCCTAGGAGGAAAAGGGGAGCAAGGGGAGCGAGGAGCAAGTGGAAGCCCTGGTTATCCTGGGAAACCTGGGCTGCAAGGTAGGTCTGGGAAATCCAGGGTTGCTCTGACCTTTCCCTCTGCTCTGGGTTTTACAGCAGCACGGAAGGACCAACCCCTTTGGATGGTCCTTCCATCTCCAGAGCAATCCAGTTTTATTGGTTTTAATCTTCTTTTTTCCCCTCCCAGGTGAAGCTGGAGCCAAAGGCAATAAGGGCAACTACGGCTTCCCTGGACTGAAGGGACAGAAGGGGGCTAAAGGGGACACCTGTGACAACGGCACCAAAGGAGACAAAGGGGACAGGGGGGAACCTGGAGAGCCAGGAGCGGGCGGAGAACAGGGGGACAAGGGCGAAAAGGGGGACACGGGGGACAAAGGATACTGTGGGGAGCCGGGGGGGAGAGGGGCCAAGGGAGACAGAGGGGAAGGGGGCACCAAGGGGGAGAAGGGCAGCAAAGGGGACACGGGCACCGAGGGCACGCGGGGGGCGGCCGGCAAGCAGGGAGAGAAGGGCGAGCAGGGCCGCAAGGGCGACAAAGGGGACCTGGGCCCCGCGGGCGTGGCGGGGCCCAAGGGCGACCCTGGCACCAAGGGCGGCCGCGGCGCCCCGGGCAGGAAGGGCTCCCGAGGGGCCAAGGGCGCTCGTGGGGACGTCCCCAGGGCCCCGCGCTCGGCCTTCAGCGCGGGGCTCTCCAGGCCCTTCCCTCCTCCCAACGTGCCCATCAGGTTTGACCGCGTGTGGTACGACGAGCGCCGCGATTACGACCCCGCCACGGGCAAGTTCAACTGCAGCGTGCCCGGCGCCTACGTCTTCTCCTACCACGTCACCGTGCGCGGCCGCCCCGCGCGCCTCAGCCTCGTGGCCAGCAGCAGGAGGGTGGCCAAGGCCAGGGACACCCTCCACGGCCAGGACATCGACCAGGCCTCCTTCCTGACCATCCTCAAGCTGAAGGTGGGCGACCAAGTGTGGCTGGAGGTTGGGAAGGACTGGAACGGGCTCTACGCTGGCGCAGAGGACGACAGCGTCTTCACAGGGTTCCTGCTGTACCCTGATGGTTTTGAGGTCCTTCTGTGAGTTTACAACCCTGAGGAACATCTTTTCCCTCTGGGTGCGAGAGGAGGAAAGGGCAGCGTCTTGGTTTAGTTGTTGTTTTCGTGATGTTTTAACAAAAATGTTTATGTTTGCAAGGCATGGGTTAGTTTGAAGAAGCCACACATCCTTTGCCCGTTGTCCAAGCACCAACAGGACCAGCATGGAGAGGGCATTTCCCAGCACAGTTTGTAATTAGAATATTCAGATCATGGAATGAAACTCCTTCCCAGCTCCTGCAGTCCTTGCATGGCCCAAACTCCCCCTCGGAATCAGTTCTGATCACCTCTGATTTTGATGAAAATGCCTGGGTTTGATTTATAGAGCTCAGCCAGATGGGAACATGAGCAGTAGGTTCCTTGAAATCTCCTGAAAAGTTCTGAAGCTCTTTTATCCTTGAATCAGTATTATTTAGTGCTTTAGTCTTGGTCTAAAAGAATATTAGATCAGTGTAATAACCCCTCCTAACTCTTGTTCTTAAACAAAAATAAATCTGAAACTTTCAAAAGTAGCTGAGAGATGAATATTTTATTTTATTGGCCAACTCAGACCACCAGGTTCTGAGCCTCTGATGCTGTGGGATCATCCTCATCTGGTGCTTGGGATCAGCCAGATGGGAACATGAGCAGTAGGTTCCTTGAAATCACCTGAAAAGATTTGAAGCTCTTTTATCCTTGAATCAGTATGGCTTAGTGCTTTAGTCTTGGTCATGAATTATAGAAAAAATTGTCTAAAAGAATATTAGATCAGTGTAAATCTTGTTCCTAAATCTTGTTCTTAAACAAAAATAAATCTGAAACTTTCAAAAGTGGTGGAGAGATGAATATTTTACTTTATTGGTTCACTTGGACCACCAGGTTCTGAGCCTCTGGTGTTGTGGGATCATCCTTGGGCTGCTGGGAGGAGGAGACTCCAGACAAGAACAGACTTTGGAACTCCCTCGAGGTGTTGTGGTGGCTCAGAGAATTTGTGGGAATATTTAAAAAGCTTCACGGAGACCATTCCACCAGAAAACCCTAATCCAAGCTGGTTTCCACCTTAAAAATACTGAATTATATAAAAAAAAATCCCTTATTTTGAGCTGTTTTCCCTCATTTTTCACGCTGTGGCAGAATGACAATGGATTGATTGAGGATGTGCTTTGTCTTGTTATGGAGCCCTGCAAAAAAAAAAAGCCAAAATATTTGTTCCCTTTCACTTCTGCTTTCATTTTGTTTGGTAAAACTGTCTCCTCTTCAGGCTGCAGTGAGGCATTTTGACACTGGGGGAAGAAAATAAATGCTCAGGGTTCTAATCAGGCCAGCAGCTCTTGTCAGTAATGATGAAAAATTATTTCAAAGCCATAAAACCACCTATTTTGTGGTGTTTTTCCGTGTTTTTAATCAAATATCCCACAGATTAGCACTTAATTCTGTGGTTTTAGTGGCAGGACTGGGTTTTGGAACCAGAGGAACACCAGCAGCAGAACTCTGTGTCTCCCTGTGCTTCCTGCCCTGGGTTTTTCCAGGTGTTCTGTGTCCCCAAGGCATCAGGAGTGTCCCCAGCTCAGCTGTGTTTGCCCCAGAACAAGCCCCACCTGTGCAGCCTGAGGGCTGGGGTTGGTTAATTAAAGGATTAATTAAAGGGTAATATGGGCCAGCTGGGAGTTCTGTGTTTATTTGGGACCAGGGAGCTGCTCTTGCCTCCTCAAAGGTTGGATCCTCATTCAGCTCTTGCTCCTTCCAGCCTGGATTTCCTGTCCCAGGTAAGTCCCTGGTTCTACTTTTCTTTGATTTGGATGAAAATGGATGAATTTCACTGATTTCCACACAGGCATTCAGACTAGGGTTGCAAATTCAATATCATAATCCAAGTTCCACCATTTTTGCTGAAATGTGCCTTGGTTTTTTTTGGGTTTTTTTTTTAATTCTGTGGCTCTGCTTGTAGCTGCTGAAAGGTTTTCCCTTTTGAAAGGAGGAAAAGCACCTTTTGATGAGAATTAAAGTGGATAATGTTGTGAGCACTGCCAGTTCTCCAGTGGCTTGTGGAATGCTGCTTAACAGGGAATATTTATGGGGCTCTCCAGGTAGAGCCACTGGTGTTTGTTCTCAGCAAAAGCTCTGCTGTAGTTTCGTGGAAGCTGGAATTTCACCAGTGTTCCTTGAAATGTTTTCATGCCAGATGTGTCTGCACCAGGAAAAGATTTAATGTGGCAACAAGGAGGATTTGCTCCTGGGTGGTTTTAGGAGGTCTGGTTTCCTATTCATATCATCTGTTGGAGATTTTCCTAAGTTTAAATGTGTATATTAAATTTTTTCAAGTCTATTTTGGGGTAAATTTGAATCACTTGGCTCATTTTAATGCCTTCTTTGAATTGCTCTTTTTTTGTTGTTGAAAATAAGAACTTTGTCAAGCAGAGATTTTCCGTTTTCTGGGTGAAACTCCTCTTGCTGCAGCCAGAACTTCCATACTTTATTCTTTTTTAGGAAATATCTTATTTCAATATGTTAGAGTTGTGGATGAACTGAAAATGCACTGGCTTTGTTTTAGCTTCTCTTTCTCAGTTTAGTCTTTGGTTTGCAGCCTCTGGTTTTAGTCCGAGCCTCTCCAGACTTTGCCTCATTCAAAAAGGGGAAAAAGATGAATAAGTCATCCTAAAACTCTGATATCTCTAATTTATTTTTATTGATGGTTTAGGTGTTTGATGGGAGATGGATAATTTTTTTTGTGGATTTTTTGTTGTTGTGGTTTTTTTTTTTTTAAATTTTATTTNNTTTTTTTTTTTTTTTTTGCCATGGCTGGCACAGCTGTAACTGGAGAATAAAAATGAGATTTCTGCTCCTGCAGTCCCCAGCACTGGGAGGGGATAAATGCTGATGGAGGCAGGCTGGAATGTCAGGATCCCTCGACCTGTGCTCAGGACAGGAGTGTGAGATTCCCTCACCTGGGCAGCCTCTGCTTGCTGTTGTTCAAACATCTAAAACCCTTGGGTAGCCAAATCTGCAGGGTTGAAGAGGAAAAACCCAAGAATTTTTATTGGTGGGGAAAGGCTGTGGGTTTCATTTATTTAAATAAAATAATCCATATTTTGAGTAATATTTTCTTTGAGTCATTGGCTATTGAGGGTGTGTTTATTGAAACAAATTGGCATTAGCAGGAATGTTAGCAGTATTTGGAGCCAGGAAATATTAAAATAGTGGAAAACGCAAATATATGGCCCTAGATGTTACAGAGACAAATCTATTCAGTGCTTTTAAGATCAGTCTTTATTTCCTTGTGTTATAAATGCTGCCCCATGAAAAAAAGAGCATTTAGCATTTGTCAGTGCTTTGTGTGGCTCTTTTCTCCTCATACTCACTTTATTTCTCCCCTCTGCAAACTCGCAGCCTTTATTTTTCTGAAGGTTTTATTTTAGCTCCATCACGATCCAGATTTTTCATCTCCCCAGGGTGTATCTATTTGTTTGGATGACTAACTTGCCTTTCCTGTAGAAATGTGAATTTCTAACTTGCTGATCCGAGTCTCTCCAGTGATAACTCTTTGTCCATCTGCTTGCTCCCTCCTGAGCTGCTGCTGGGAGCTGCAGAGGATTAATGGCTGTGGAGCAGGCTGTGAGTTAGGCCTGGATTAGCAAGGACAGCCTCATCCCTTATTTTCCCTGTGCTCCTGAGGAAACAATCCCCTAGGTTAGATTGAATTTTTTTTTTTTTTTCACTTCCCATGCCCAGAGAACTTGGTGGGATTTTAGCAGAATGTTTTTTCTTTCTGCAGTCATTAAGACCCTGGTTCCAGCTGGCTTCATCCCACCCTAAACCTGTATTTGATGGGCTTTTCTGCAGGTTTTTCAGGAAAAACTGTGGAGGGTGTTTGCAGAGGGAGGCGGCTGGGCTGTGCTTGCAGGGCTCCAGCAGAAGGGTGAATCTGCTGCAGAGAGCTCAGTGCAGCACCCCAGGAGGAGTTAAAAACTCCTGTATTTACCATGGCGGGTAAAACAAGGTGTTGTGAGCTGCAGATATGGGATTTATGGTGCAGGGACTGAACTGCTGGAGTAAAAAAGCTGTTTGAGCAGCAGTGCAGCCATGCACACCTCACCTGATGTGCCAGGATTCATTCCTGGGCTGGTTTTTGGGCCTCTGCATCCCACTGTGTCCTTGTGGGGCAAGGATTTGGGGGCTACAGGGGCTTCTCTGCCAGAATCTTCCCTTGTTCCCATGGCACCAGTGCCACTGGATCCAGGGTGGATCTGTGGTTGGGCTGGGCTGAGTGTCTGGGGTAAAGGTTTTAGGAATTCTGGAGGGAAAAAGCCAGTGGAGCTGGAGAGAGAGGAGTGTGGATTTGTGGGGGCAACAGCTCCTGAAGTTGGGGCAGGAGCTGAGATCCCCTTTGGAATCCAGTCCATGGAGGAGCACAACTCCTTCTGCTGCCCTGGCAGGGCCCCACAGCACAGCGGGGTGGAGGCTCTGGGGGATCCCGTGGGGAATTCACCCTGGATCAGTTCCCTGTGATCTCATGGGAAATTCACCCTGGATTGGTTCTGTGATCCCATGGGAAACCAGGCTGGATCAGATCTGTGGGATCCTATCAGATCCCATGGGGAAACCAGGCTGGATCAGATCTGTGGGATCCTATCAGATCCCATGGGGAAACCAGGCTGGATCAGATCGGTGATCCCATGGGAAGAGGGTTATGGTTAGGACTCCTCCCTGAGGAAGAAGGAGGGAAAACCTGGGATGAGCTGGGTGCGTTCCCCCTGGATGCATTCCCCCCATTCCCTGTTCCCTCCGGCTGCATTCCCCCATTCCCTGTTCCCTCTGTTGGGAATGATGCTGAGCCCGGGAGGAAGGGAGGAATGGGGTGAAGGTGTTTTTAAGATTTAGTTTTATTTCCCATCGCCCAGCTCTGGTGATAAATTAACTTCCCCACGTGGACTCTGCTCTGCCTGTGACTCCTCCCTGCCCTTCCCTGACCCCAAACCATTCCTGGGTTTTCCCTCCGAGCAGGGAGTGATGAAGCAGCTCTGGTGTCAGAGCACCAGCTCATCTCCCGGACCTTTATCCATGAATTAATGAATTAAAACCTCCAAAGCCGTTTGCAAAGTGCCGGCTCGGGACCTGTGTGAGCTCCGAGCAGCTCAGCCCGGCCGGGCTCGCTCCCCGCGGGTTTTGGGGCCGCAGCGGGGACAGCAGGTGGCAATGTGGCGCTGCGAACCGGCCGGGAGCCGGGAACGGCGATGGAGCGCGAAATTCCCTGGGAAATCGGGAGGAGCGCTGCTGGGAGGGACCTGCCTTTGGCTCTGGGCACGGGATTTGGGGCTGGGATGGATGCGGGGGATGGATTGTTCCATAGGATGTTTCCATAGGATGCCATGGATGGATTGTTTCCATAGGATGTTCCCATAGGATGCCATGGATGGATTGTTCCCATAGGATGGGGGGTATGGATTGTTCCCATAGGATGTTTCCATAGGATGCCGTGGATGGATTGTTCCCATAGGATGTTCCCATAGGATGCCGTGGATGGATTGTTTCCATAGGATGTTTCCATAGGATATGGGGGGATGGATTGTTCCCGTAGGATGTTCCCNTAGGATTCCTTCCATAGGATGTTCCCATAGGATGCCGTGGATGGATTGTTCCCATAGGATGTTCCCATAGGATGCCGTGGATGGATTGTTCCCATAGGATGGGGGGGATGGATTGTTCCCATAGGATGTTTCCATAGGATGCCGTGGATGGATTGTTCCCATAGGATGCCGTGGATGGTTTGTGATCCTGCTCAGGAGTCACTCTGTCCCCATCCTCGCGCTCTTTGTGTCCCCTCAGGGCTGGGCTCATGGATTTTGGGATGGGGGATGCTCCCAGCCTGTCCCACTTAGGGAAGGCCCATTTGGGGTTTGATGCCATAGGAAGGCCAAGCTTGTTCCCACCATGGGGTGGCTCGTGTTTATCGGGGCTCTCTGTGTGTTTATTTTGATTTAAATGTTATTTTATCACTGAGGATCTATGTCCACACTGAGAGCTCTGGATGCAGAGAGCTGGAGCGCAAACCTCAGCTTGGAATATGTGAATTATTCCCCAACTCCAATAATCTCAAAAAGTCTGTGACCACATGGGAGGCTCTCTTTGCTGGTTTTAATACAAGGCTTGTGATAAAACCAACCAAAAATCTGAAATTCCCACACTTTTGGTGCCTCCACAAGTGGGAAATGAGGAGGCAGAGAAGCTGTAAATGTTACATGAGCTTGGCCATCTCCCTGATTTGTGGGACTCATCAATTAATTAGGCAGCCAAATGCTGTCATCTCCACCTGCAATTGATTTTTGGCTGGCAAATTAGTGCCAGACAATTAGAGGTGTTCCTTAAAACGAGGAAAAAAAAGGTTCATGAGGCTTCCTGGAGCCCAAATCCTCAATAAATCCAGTGGGTTTGCAGTGAGACAGAGGCTCCTGCTCCCCCTTTAGTGCCTGCAGGAGGAGGAAAAAAATGGATTTTTGCAGGTGCTGGTGCTTCCCAGGTGCCTCTTCTGCTCTGGAGCAACTTTTGGGTGAAAAAACTGGGAAAAAATGGGAGATTTGGGAGTCACTTGGAGGAGCAGAGTTGTTGTGGTTACCAAGTCAGAGCTCCCAAATCTGTTTTACAGACTGGGGTCTCTATTCCACATCCAGGTTATTTTCTTTTCCAGATGTAAACTGGGCTTTGGGAGCCCTTTTGGACAAATTAATGTGCAAATTATCAGTGATAAAATTGTTATTAATATATAAATTTATCACATTTCCTACATATTTCTATATCTAAGTTCCTTCTGTGTCTTGGGCAGTTTCCCAGCTGAGAAGCTGCAGGAATAACAAAATCTGTGTAAAATCTGGATTTTGAGCTGGATTTTGGCCCCCAAAAAGCTCTGAATTGGGGGTTTAACTCCTAATACTCTATTCAAACATAACCTCGAGAATATTTAAATAAATAATAAATATTTATTTAAAATAAAGTAGAAAATGAAGATTTCTCTTCATCCCTCAGGTAGAGATTTGATAGAATTTAATCTTTATTTCTCAAAGACCAGGTGGTTTTAGGGGAGGGAGGGAGTTGGTGTCACTTAAATCCTTAAAAACTGAATCTTTATGATGAGCTCTGCTCTTTCTCTTTGCCTGAAAATTCAATTTGTGCTTTTAAATGAGGGTTTCCTGTGCAAGTGAGAGTCCCCCAAACCTCCATCCCTAATTTATTCCACAAGGAATTCAAAGAAATTCTGGAACACTGCAAGGCTTTGCTGGTAGATTGGCAACTTGGGCTTATGAAGAATTTAATAAACGTATTATTTACAATGAATTTATAAACAATAAATTTATTATTTACAATTACTTACCCTCCTCCTGTGACAAAATACGGAAATAACGTTGAGCTGCGTGAGGGGAATTGGAATAAAAATATTTGTGGGATCAGCCAGAGCAATGAGCCTTTGGAATTTTGGTGTTGAGGGATGGCTTGGGTATTCCAGACCCAGCTGTGGGCACAAAAATGCTGCAGAAACTGTGCAGAAAGTGACAATATTCAGGTGTTGTAGGCTCCTTAAAGGGAATTCCCCTGGTGTGCTGCTGGAGGTCACTGAGGAGGGACTGGAGCAGGAGTTTCTCCTGTGCCAAACCTGAGCTGCTGGTACAGAACCTGCTGAGCTTTCACCCTGGGCTGGATGTGCCCCCCCAGTTTGTTTGTTTTTGGTTTTTTTTTTTTTTATTTCTAAGAGGTTTTTTTTTTTATTTTTGAGTGTTTGTTTTTTTTTTTTTAATTTAAGTGTTTGGTTTTTTTTTATTTTTAAGTGTTTGGGGTTTTTTTAATATTTAAGTGGGTTCTTTTTTATATTTAAGTGGGGTTCTTTTTTATATTTAAGTGGGGTTCTTTTTTATATTTAAGTGGGGTTCTTTTTTATATTTAAGTGGGGTTCTTTTTTATATTTAAGTGGGGTTCTTTTTTATATTTAAGTGGGGTTCTTTTTTATATTTAAGTGGGGTTCTTTTTTATATTTAAGTGGGGTTCTTTTTTATATTTAAGTGGGGTTCTTTTTTATATTTAAGTGGGGTTCTTTTTTATATTTAAGTGGGGTTCTTTTTTATATTTAAGTGGGGTTCTTTTTTATATTTAAGTGGGGTTCTTTTTTATATTTAAGTGGGGTTCTTTTTTATATTTAAGTGGGGTTCTTTTTTATATTTAAGTGGGGTTCTTTTTTATATTTAAGTGGGGTTCTTTTTTATATTTAAGTGGGGTTCTTTTTTATATTTAAGTGGGGTTCTTTTTTATATTTAAGTGGGGTTCTTTTTTATATTTAAGTGGGGTTCTTTTTTATATTTAAGTGGGGTTCTTTTTTATATTTAAGTGGGGTTCTTTTTTATATTTAAGTGGGGTTCTTTTTTATATTTAAGTGGGGTTCTTTTTTATATTTAAGTGGGGTTCTTTTTTATATTTAAGTGGGGTTCTTTTTTATATTTAAGTGGGGTTCTTTTTTATATTTAAGTTTTTTTATTATTTTTGAGTGGGGCTTTTTATTATTTTGAAGTGGGGTTTTTATTATTTTGAAGTGGTTTTTTTAGAGTTTTTTTGATTTTTTTAAGTGGGGTTTTTTACTTTTTAATTTTTTTTTATTTTTAAGGTTTTTTTTCTTTAGTTTTTTTTTCTTTAGTTTTTTTTTTTCTTTTCTGTAGTGGGGTTTTTTAGTAGCAGCCCTAAACAGCTCCATGGGAGGGAGGGGCTCGTGGGTTTGGGGTGATGCCCTGGGGATCAGGTTGTGACCCTGAGTTTGTTCAGCTTCTCCTCTGTTCCTGCTGGGACTCATCCCTCTGCTTCCAGATGTGCTTTAATCCTGATTTTTCCATGCTCACGGAGCAGGAATTTGCCTCTGGATCCCAGAGAATTTGCTGGAATTTGCCTCTGGATCCTGCCCAGTGCTGGAGGCACCTCTGAAATCCCTTGGGGTCACCAATCCTGACTCTCAGCCCTGAATTTGAGCACAGCTTCCAGCTGAAACCAATAATGGGAGAGAGCTGCAGGCTCCTGGAGCCATAACCAGAGTTCCAAAAACCACACCACAGCTTTTTCCAAATTTATTTTCCCATTCCCTCGTCGCTGTTGTTATCCCTGTTTACCTCCAGCTGAAATCTTTCCACTCAATTGCTTCTAATTGACTCAGTCACTTTAAGGAAAATAACTTGGAGGGGAAAAAAGAAAGGGCCTAAATGTATTTTTTTTCCTCATAAAACCTTCCTAAAACGAAAAGAAAAAGATAAATCCAAATTACAAGCTGCTGCTCCCAACGGAGCCTGAATTCATCTGCGGCATAGTTGGAATTCCAGCATCTCTTGGCAGCCCAAAAGAGGGACCAAGGAGAAAAACCAAACCCAGCCCAGGCCCTGGGAAGTTATTTTAAAACCAAAATGAAGCACTTGAGCAAAGAAATGACTGAAAATGAAACTGGTTTTAGTCAGTTTATTCTGAGTAAACACCATATAATTGAAAGTAGAGGGACATCAGCAATTCCAGGATTGAAGTGACCCCACAGGCAGCAATATCTGGGGTTCTAGGAATTCAGCACAGAAAACATTTGGATTTCAGCTCTGTGTGCCCACGTTTCTCTGTAATAGACACAGGAATTTTGGCTGAGGAAATGTCCTGCTCCTGTCTGTTCTCATGGAAAAATAGAGATTTTTTTTTTTTTTTTTGAGAAAAGCTGAATATGCATCAGGCAAAAGGTGGTGTAAAATATTCACAATATTCAGGCGCATCTGCTGAGTGCTGGGGTGGGGTGGAATCCTGGAATTAAGCTGGAAAAGCCCTTTAGGCACTGAACTCCCCCATCGCTGAGTGCCCAGGAAAACAAAACCCTGGAGAGCTTTTCCTGGGAGCGGCTGTGGGCAGGAGCTGTTCGCTACTCCCTGATCAATTTAAATTGAAAGATTTCCTCCTCGCAGTCCCTCATCCTCCCAGGGGCACTCTGGGGCTCCCAGACCTGCTGAAAAACCCCCAAACATTCCCACCCCAAAGGGAAGGAGTGGTTCCCACTGGCCAGGGGCAGAGATTGTGCAGCTGGAGATGCTCCCGGTGCTGAATCCCAATAAATCAGCACTGCTGGGAACATGAAAAGTTTCAGTGGGGCTGAAACAATTTATCCTTTGGGAAAATTATGGTTTTTTTTTCCTTTCTGTGCTGCTTTGCTGGAGTCTGGGGCAGATGGGAGTGGAGCTGGGGTGCTGGAGCCACTGCTGGGAATTCCCAAGGGATTCTCATCCGTGTGCTGGGATTGGTGGGAGTCACTTTTCCTTGAGATTTAACTTAAATCTGCCTGAGATCTCAGAGCAGAGGATTTACAAATGCTAGAAATGTCATTATCTGTGTGAGTCTCTATTAATCCCAATGAATAAAGGTGATTCCTGAAATCCTGTGGGCGTGGGGTAGAGCAGGAATCTGCAGCCCCACACCTCGGATAATCAGGAGTTATTTGCACCAAGCTGAGCTCGTTCTGCTCTCTAGAGCCTCTCCCCATGTGTGAAAGGGAGGAATGAGGGATGGGAAATGTGTCAGGAGGTGGGAGAGCCCTTGGGAGCTGTGAAGGGAGTTGGGATGAAGGAGGAAAAAGTGGATTTGTCTTTGGATGTGGAAGTGGGTGAGCTCTGGGATCCCCCCCTACCCCAAACCACCCTGTGGCTCTGTGAGTTTGGGTAAAGACAGACAGGGTTTTGTTCCTTTTGAAGTTCCTGGTGACCCCAGAAAGGTGTGGGGAACAACAAATTGTGACTTTTTCCTGGAATGAATCAGTGTTTGGGGTCAAACCCTGAATTATTTACTGAGTTATTTATTCTGTGGTATCTGCCCTGGCACACAGATAAAGCTCTCAACAAATTAATTTCTCGCTCTTGGGGGAAACAATGCAAAAGTGAGAGTGGCTGAATTCTTCTTGTTTTTAGGGTGTGTGTTGGATTTTTTCCTCCAAGCTGGCAACTGCAATGGAATGGAGCTTAGAACAAAGCAAGGAGGGTCCAGGTCTGGTGCTGATTTTAGCCCAAACCCCCAGGTTGTGTTTATCATCCCAGCAGCAGTTTTGGAACTTCCCCTGCCCTCCTTCACACCCGGAGCACTCAGTGAAGTGAATTTTCTGCTGTGCAGAACTTGGTTTTGTTTTCCTTTTCCCCAGTATCCCACCTTTTATTTGTGCTCTATCTGTCAAAGCCTTTCTCCCTGCCCCTCTCCTTTCTGAGCTGCCCTCTCAGGGACCTTTCCCTGCTCCCTGCTCCTCCTGGTGCCTTTGCTGGGCACGGATTTCTCTCTGTGCCATTTGCTTCCTCTGCAGCCCAGGCAGGTTTTTAACTCCAGCAGAGGCTGGAGTTTTGTTCCTGAAGGGCAACAAAATGCAGAGGGTGACATTTATGAAAAGGGGAAGATTTCTGTGCTGTCACCTCTCCCTGTCAGTGGGATGTCACTGCTGGGATGCTGCAGTGATGGATTTCCTTCTTCTCCCAAGGAGGGCTCCCACAAATCCAGCTGGGGCCACCTGCAAATAAAACTTTTGGTTGCTTGTCCCATTCCAAAAAGTGATTAGAAAGTAGAAACAATGCAGCTGTCTGTAAACTCAGCCTAAAACTGGAGTTTGCTCTAAAACTGGAGTATTGCTCTATTTTCCTTTTTAAAAGGATATAAATACTTTACACTTCAGTATTCAAATGTTATTTTCCTTCTTTTTTCTTATTTTTCCTAAAATTCCCATTTCCCTCATTTTCTCTTCTCCTCACTTGCTGTTTCATCTCACCCAAATTTCCTCCTTTTTAGAGAGCTGCCATTTTAACACCTGCAGGTGCTTAATTCTCCTTGGGACGTTCCTGTGCCCTCCAATCCCTTATTGCCTCTGGGTTTTGTTCCTGCTGGGAAAGCCACAATTGGCATTTAGTGCCTCAAAAAACTCATTTAGGGAAATGAGAGACAGAGTTCCAGAGCTGGAAACACTTGCAGATGAATTCCCTGCTATCACAGGGAATTTCTTGTGTTTATTTTTTAATTTCTTGCTATCTTGTTCTACCTTGTGAAAAGTCATGTGGGTTTTTGGGAGTCCATGGTTTTTGGAGTCCATGGTTTTTGATCCCAGGCTGATCCAAGGTGGAGTTCTGATTTTCAGATCACTGAGGGGAAATTATCCAGGAAAGAAAACATTCCATTTTTTCAAATTTGAAGATTTTTCTGGAGCTCCTTTGGGAGTCGGTGTCAGCTTTGAAAACATTTTGCAAATCCATCCCCACCTGTGGATTTCTTGTGGACATTTCATGTTTGAAATCCAGGGAATGGCTTTTCCTTTAAGCCTCAGGCTGGATTTATCCCTGAGCTCTGCCTGGGCACCACCCAAAGCCAGTGCTGAGGCTTCATCCAATAATCCCTGAGCTGCTGGGAAACCCAGGAATGCTGAAGGTCTGACTTGATTTTGCTTTTCAGTCCCACTGGTTTGAGCAGGATTACAAAGATTTCAGAAAGAGAGGAGCTCAAAATGCTTCTCAGTTTGGACCCACCATTTACAGCTTATTAAAGCCCAGCTCTGGGTTTTTATTAGATAATCAATAAATCTAATCAAATTTTATAGGAAGACTGGTTTTATTTGATGCTGTCATAAATTCTCCTCTTTTTGCCTATCAACATTTACAAGGGGTTTGAAAAGCACTTGGGAAAGCAGCCCCATTCTGACTCACACCCAATTCTCAACAGGACTCTTGAATTTCTGTCCACGTCACATTAAAAGCAGAATTGAAAAAGTTTATTAAATCTGTGCCCCTAAATCAACCCAACAGCCCAGATGGAAACTCATCCTCATGAACACCTTTAGGCACAAGGTATGGGCAGGGATGACTCACTGAAATAAATTCTGATAAGTATTTAAAAAAACCCCAAATATTGGATTATTAACTCAGCTCCTCATACCTTTGTGGCTGCTCTGGCATTGGATAGCACTGGGATGGTGCCTCTGGAATTTTCCAGGGAAGGTGGAGTTATTTCAGCCAGGAAATGTGAAATCCCTCAGCTGTGGGAGTATGGATCAGTTGTTGAGGTCAGGGATGGTTTGTGTGCAGCAAGGAAAGCCAAGGGAAGGCTGCCCCTGCTTTCCATGGTGCTGGAATTCCGAGGGAATCCAGGCTCACAAATAAAACTTCTCGAGCCAAGTGCTTTAGGGATGATGTTCTTTTACAGCGAGACTCGGGGCAGATGAGTTATTCCGGAAAGAAAAAATTAACAATTTTTAGGTAGTGGGATCTGTCAGTGTTTCCTCTGAGAGAATTATTAAATATAAAAATGATTTCAGTGTGCAATTCAATCTGTGCTGGTTCAGTCTGTTCTTCCTCTTCATTTTTCACCAAACACTGAGCTGGGTTTGGGTTTGAAATGAGAGTGATTTCAGAGCAATTTTGGGCAGAGTGAGGGTGGGAGGACTCGGGGGCTGAGGCTGCACTCTAGTGAATTTAACCCTTTAACTGCCACCGGGGCTGGCGTTCACAGGACTCACTTCACACCAGTTTTTTATTGATTTTTGCACTTTTCCTCTGGAGCTCAGCACCACCACTGGCAGCTGTTGGTGCTCTGAAGCTGTTCCCTGGGGGATAAACTTTAAATTTCCTTTAAACTCTGCTGAGTGTGTGAGGAAGCCCTTTCAGGGAGCTTTCAGGGGGCTGTTCCTCCCAGGCCTGGCCCCGGGGGTGGCATTTCTCTCCCTGGGGGAGTTTTGTCCCCCAAGGCACTCTTAGTGAGGGTCAGGGCAGCATAAATGACCCCTAAAGGTTTCTGGCTCTTAGTGCAGGTATTTCTGTGCTGGGGCTGCCTGGGAGGGCAGGAGGAGTTTTCTGGGAGCACAGAACTGTTGGGATTTTCTCCCATGGCACTGCCTTAAGCAGGCAGGTTCCTCAAGGCACTTCCTCAGTCACGCTTTTTAGTTTTTTACCCTTTTTTGATTTTAGTTTTTTACCCTTTTTTGATTTTAGTTTTTTACCCTTTTTTGATTTTAGTTTTTTACCCTTTTTTGATTTTAGTTTTTTACCCTTTTTTGATTTTAGTTTTTTACCCTTTTTTGATTTTAGTTTTTACCTGTTTTATTTTTATCCTTTAAATTTTATTTTTGCCCTTTTTTAAATTTTATTTTTACCCTTTCTTTTTATTTTTTACCTGTTTAAACTTTTTTTTTGTTAGAGAGGATTTTCTTCTATGTTGCTCCTGTTTTCATCTCCCGATCCCAGCCCTTCTTCCTCCCCTGTGTGATATTTTTGGGAGCCCTCTCTGCTCCTGCCCTGCTCCAGGTCCCAGCCAGCTGGGATCACACATTGCTGGGATGAAAAATTCCCTTTTTCAGCCTGGCCTTTGCTCAGAGTGAGCAGGGTGTGCTCAGTGCTGGAGGGAGAGATGATTTTGGATAACAAAGTGTCCATGATTAGGAAATTGGGATTGCTGAGGCTGGAAACCCCCCTGGAATCCCTGAGTGCCACCACCCCAGCACTGCCCGTGTCCCCAAGTGCCACCAGCCCGGGGCTGTTAAATCCTCCCTGTGACTCCAGCCTGGAGAGCCCTTTCCATGGTGAGATTTGCCCAATATCCCACATTTCCAGCTCGGATTGAGTTAAGGATTCAAGGACAGGCTCAGGGGGTTCCAGGTGTCCTCCTCAGCAATCCTGTGTCCCCATTTCCCAGCCCTCATTTGCAGCATTCAGCAGCCACTGCACCTTTTAATTTCTTTTTCTGCTGTGATTTATTTGTGGCCAGGAAGACGTGGCTGGGTTATTTATCCTCTCTTAATTGCTCTGTTTTCTGGGAGTAACTTGCCTCTTGTGGCCGAGCAGGAGGCGACAGTGACAGCCAGGCTGTCACCTTTGATCCTGACCTTAAAGCCAGGGCAGGAGCCCTTTGTTCATATTTATACTTCTTCCTGCTGAAGCAGCTCTAATTTTAGAAGAAATTGTACTTATTTATGAGTTTTGATGATGCATTTTTAGGGCACAAGGGTTTGGAGAGGTCTTGGCTCTGAGGAATGACAGGGACAGGGGCCTGGGGTCACCTCTGAGGTCAGGAGGGCGTTGGGAGCTTTGGTGTTTTGGCCTTTGGGGGCAAAACACATGGAATATCTTCATAAAATATCCATTATTTGCAGTCTAAATATGAAACAAGTCAACATTTAGTAGGGGGAGACAAACCAGCAGGGATCTGGCAGATGGGGACCTTCAGTTCTTGTGTCCCCTCTGTGCTCGATGCCCAACCTCAGACAGAAATCATTTAAAACTGAGAGGCTTTTGCCTTTTTCCCCCTCCACCGTGATTTCCCCACTTCTTCTGTTCCCTCCCATCAGTTTTTGCCATGCACACGTTGATTTCCCCCCTATTTCTGGCCAGCAGAAGTTCCTGCTGTTAATGATGGGGAGACTTCCAGAAGATCCTAGGTTTTAGAGCAATTGAAGGCAAATTCCTTTAAACTCTCCTGAGAACTTGGCCCACCATGATTTGTTTCAACACAATTCATTAAAACCATGTATGATCTTGTGGCTTTCACCCTCTGCTCTTCACTTCTGAGTTTGAGATGTTGTGGCTCAGGTGTCTGTCTCTAAATAGATGCAATAACCCAGCCCTGCTTTGCCTTTCCAGGAAATAATTGATATTTGCTTGAGGGTGTCTCTCTTCTCTGCTTTATGTGGCCTCAAACAGAATAAATTTAGCTTGAAAAAGTGATGGTGATGCCCTTACAAAGTCAACACTTCAGAACAGCTGCAAGAGGGGAGGATTTAGAGGGTGCCACCATACAGAGTGATTTTTTTTTTTTAATCCTTTCTCTTTAATTTGGGTCGACTATTGTGGAATAATCTTGTTATCCATAACAGCCTGGCTGGGCAGGATGGCAGTCCCTCATTTGGTGTCTCTAACCCTCCTCCATCCTCACCTGTGTCCCTGGACTTTCCCCAAACTCGTTTCCATGCTGTTCCAGCTGTTGCTGCTCTGTCCCTTCCCCACCTGCAGGAGCAGCAGAGCCTGGCTTTGCCATCCTGCTGGATGCCTCAGAAGTGATTTCCATCCAGGTGCTAAAATGCATGTGTTTGCAGGAAAACACTGAATTTTCATGGCTGAATAAAACCCAATTCTGCCTGACGAAAACATGGCCAGAAAGAAGAGCTGATGCCACTGCATTGAGCAACAGCAATTGGAATTAGTGGGCAGAAAATTCTGTTTCTGGAGAGATTTCTTGGCTGGAGGGTCAGAGGTGTTTTTATTTATCTGGGTGTCCTTTAACTTGGAAAATGTCCAAGTGGATCCAGACAGGAGTTGTGATTTATTAAATATCCAAGTGGATCCAGACAGGGTTTGTGTTTTATTAAATGTCCAAGTGGATTCAGACAGAGGTTGTGTTTTATTGCATGCCCCAGAGGATCCAGACAGGGATTTTACTTTATTAAATATCCAAATGGATCCAAACAGTGGTTGTGTTTTATTAAATGCCCAAATGTTTTATTAAATGTCCAGACAGGGATTCTACTTTATTAAATGCCCAAGTGGATCAACATAGAGGTTGTGTTTTAATAAATATCCAACTGGATCCAGACAGGGTTTGTATTTTATTAAATTCCCAAGTGGATCCAGACAAGGGTTGTAATTTATTAAATGCCCAAGTGGATCCAGACAGGGATTTTATTTTATTAAATATGCAGGTGGATCCAGACAGAGGTTGTGATTTATTAAATATCCAAGTGGATCCAGACAGGGATTTTAATTTATTAAATGTCCAAGTGGATCCAGACAGCTTGTATTTTAATAAATATCCAAGTGGATCCAAATAGAGGTTGTGTTTTATTAAATGTCCAAGTGTTTTATTAAATGTCCAGACAGGGGTTGTGTTTTATTAAATGTCCAAATGAATCCAGGTAGTGTTTGTATTTTAATAAATATCCAAGTGGATCCAGACAGGGATTTTACTTTATTAAACGCCCAAGTGGATCCAGGTAGAGGTTGTATTTTATTAAATATCCAACTGGATCCAGACAGGGGTTGTGTTTTATTAAATGCCCAAGGGGATCCAGATAGAGGTTTTATTTTATTAAATATCCAACTGGATCCAGATAGGGCTTGTGTTTTATTAAATATCCAGACAGGTGGATCCAGACAGGGTTTGTGTTTTATTAAATTCCCAAG
>VWZV01010957.1:117295-217188 GCA_013397155.1 Irena cyanogastra
AAAGGGGGAGGCTTTTTGGGGGGAAAAATAAGGGGAAGTTTTTGGGGGGAAAAATAAGGGGAAGTTTTTGAGGGGAAAATAAAAGGGTGAGTTTTTAGGGGAGAAAAAAGGGGGGAGTTTTTGGGGAGGGGAAAAGAAAAGAGAGTTTTTTGGGGGGGAAAAAAAGGNTTTATCAAAAGCAGGAGCTGAGCGCTCTGGCTGGAGTTGGCCAAGTTTGGAACAACTTAATTGCTGAAAATGCCCATTTTCCACAGGAGAACTCTCAGTGGATAAACTCTGGCACAGCCAGCTTGGCACTTCTTAATTTTTCTTTTCCAAGCATGGCAATTTATTTATTCTTGTCTCTGTGGCTGTTTGCATGCCTCAGATTTTCTCACAGGTGCTGCGCTTTTCCAAGATGAAAAGGAGTTACACCAAGTTCTCCTTGATGTTTCCCCCTGCCAACATTCTCTGGCATTTAATTCTATTTTAATGCTGTTTTCTGCTCGATTTCTCCTTGGTTCTCCCAGGTCTCCTTCCCCTTTTCCTTTCTTCCCCCCGACACTGTAACGTGTTCCCTTCCGTGTTTTTGGAGATCAAAGTTTCCTTTTCCACTTTTCTCCTCCCTGCCTCGAAAACAAGGATCTCAGTTAATGTGGAGGCAGCTGGAAAAGGGGAAAAAAAAACGAGTTCAGGGCACTCAGGAGTTGAATTTGGGGTTTCCCCACTGAATTTCTTGGTAATGTGCCTCAGTTTCTGAGTCTGGTTTTATTTTCAGGGAAATCTTTGGGAATTCCAAGCAGGCCAAAGAAAGGAGCAGGAAAAGGGGGAGTTTGGGGGGAAAAAAAGGGGGAATGAGGGGGAAGGGGGAGTTTTTTGGGGGAGAAAAAAGGGGGAGTTTTTTTTGGGGAAAAGAAAAAGGGGGAGGCTTTTTGGGGGGAAAAATAAGGGGAAGTTTTTGGGGGGAAAAATAAGGGGAAGTTTTTGAGGGGAAAATAAAAGGGTGAGTTTTTAGGGGAGAAAAAAGGGGGGAGTTTTTGGGGAGGGGAAAAGAAAAAAGGAGAGTTTTTTGGGGGAAAAAAAGGGGGGAGTTTTTAGGGAGAAAAAGGGGGGGGGGAGTTGAGGGAGGGGTTGTTAGCTTGGATGCAGTTTTGGAGGAGGAAATGAATCTTTAACTGGGCACCAGCTCCCTGGGAGTGCTGCTCCCCGGCTGAGGGCATCCCTTGGGATCATTTGGGGAAAACCAGGAATTATTGATTCTTATTATTGATTATTGAGTAATTATTGACTGTTCTTCAGAACCAGCTGCTCAGCTGAGCTCCTTCCCCTCCATGCCAGCAGCTGGGGAGAGCTTTGGGTGCTCTCCCTCTGAATTTCTGGGTTTCCTCAGGGAAATCCTGGAAAGGAGCTGGAACCTCTGCCTCTTCCTTCTGCTGATTTTCCACCCAGGGGCTGCTGGAGGCAAAATGAGGATGGGTGTGGGGGATGCTCCTGTAGCATCAGGGGATTTTCAGCATCTTCTCCATTGCTGGGGAAGCAGCAGCTCTCCACAAGCAGCTTTTTTTTTTTTTTTTTTAACCATCTGAAGGAAAGATTTGGTAGCTCAATTCCTTGGGAATAAATGTTTTTGGTTTTTTTAAATTTTTTTTTAATTTTTTTTTTTCCCCAGGGTTTAGGAAAAAAAGATTTTTCTGCTCCTAGTTGGGCAGGAGGATTTGGGGCAGCAGGCACAGGCATATTTTGGGTGTTTGTGCCCAGAATTGCCTTGTCTGGATCATTAATAATGATATTAATCAGGATATAAATAATGATATATCAGGGAAAAAAAAAATCCTGAAGTTCAGGCCACCAGGTGAGACTGGAGTGCCATTGTGGGAAGTGTTTTATTTTGGGGAAAAATGATTGAAAAAAGACAGCCTAGACTAGCCCTGGTACTTTGCATTGACACACTCAGACTTGAGGAAATAAATCAAAAATCCCAGCTTAAGCATCATATTATCTGAAAATTGTGTGTATTTGCATAGATCTGAATAAATAATAATAAATCCTGAATTATTATTTTCATAATTCAGTCATAACAACTGCTTGTTATTATCTAGGTAAAAGAATGAGTTATAAAAATTAAATTAGGTATCAAAGATTTTTGTTGTTGCTGTTTCCAGCTCGTTCTCCTTAATAAGCTGAGGTGAATCAGCCTGTTTAGAATTGCTCCATGCCAAAAATAAGTTGCAGAAATAGGACAATACCTGAGAAAATATTTAGGATATTTGCATTGGCCTTCAAAGGAAGAAAAAAACCACAACAAAAAAAACCCCACAGAACCAAACAAAAAAAACCAAAAAAAACAAAAAAAAAAACAGCTGGAGGGAGCTGCATGACACAGAAAAATCAACTTTTCCTGGAATTAAATTCTCTGGAATTTTAAATCAATGCCTTTCCATCCTCAAATTCTGTGTGGTCGGCTGAGAAAAAATTTGGAGCAGAAAAGAGCAAGACCCAGACCCTGCTCTTCCAATTTCCAGCAGCTCAAAGCCAAACCAGCCTGAATTCTGTGTCCTCAGAGGGAAAAATATCAAAAATATCAGGAATTTTCTCAGCTCCTCTCTGGGTTTGTGCCAAGAGCCTTTTGGGGCCACGTGGATGAGAAATCTGATTTTTTTTTTTTTTTTTTTTGATGGAAAACCTTCAGAATTAATTTCTTATTCTGGGTTTGCCAGTGCTGGGAGTTCTTTCAGATATTCCCAGGTATTTGGAGATATTTTAGTCTGAGGGTCAGCCCATTCACTCTAAAAATGGATGTTTAAAAAATAACCTCAAAAATATGTGGTATTACACATTAACCAAGGCTTGGGGTGCTTTTTCTGGTGTGTCAGAAGTTTTTTTGTTGTTTCAGTCAGGTTCACGAGGCGGTTCTGGATGTTTCCAGTGAATTTTTTTCCTAAAACTTTCCCCCTGCTCCCCTGTCCCCTTCCCTGCAGCTGCTGTGGGGAACATTTCCATCCAGGGCAAATTCCTGCTGTGGAAAGGAATCAACTTTTGCAGTTAATTTTTATTTAAACTCAGGCAGGGGTGATGTGCTCTGTACCCAGACAGTTCTGCAAGGCCACTTCATTTTCTTGTCCACAGGAGAGGATTTATTTAAATTTTTTAATGAACTACTGGCTTGTAAAAGATCTGAAATGCTTTTAAAAAATACTTCATGATGCTCTTAGTATCTCCTGTGTGTCTTTTTCTTCTTTGACTTTGTCATTGGGGATGAATTCACTCAAAATTTTGAAATTTTTTCTTGTTTTTAACTTTTATGTCTGGTTTGTCTTTGCTTTGTCTCCTTCCTGTAGGTTAATTATGGAAATCTTCCCTTCCCACCTCCCTGGCACTGCTTAAACTCATTTTATTTGTGCCTTTTGATCCAACCTAGGGCTCCATAAGACCAGGGGTTTAAGTTATTTAAAGTATGGTGGAGCTTTCTACACTGTGGCAGTGTGAGTTGTAACCAAGATAGATTTTAAAATATATTTTTCATGAGGCAATAAAATAACCTCATAATTCTGTTTGTCAGGCTTGAAGTGTGTGAATAAATATGGCAGGCAGTGGATAGATGGTCTTAATACTTCCAGCTTCTGGATATTGGTGTATATATATATTTTCTTTTTTTTTTCTGTGTGTATTCAGGCTGATGAGGAGCAGGGATGAAATAAATTATTAATTACGGAGTAATTTGGTTTGCAGAGGAGTTTTAAAGATCATCTTGCTCAGCCCCCCAAACAATGAGTAGGGATTTTAAAAGACCCCAAACAATGAGTAGGGATTTTAAAAGACCCCAAACAGCCTGACCTTGCTTCTGACCTCGATTCTGCCCTTAATCAAGGCTGTAATAAATGAATTAATTAACCTTGATAGTGCTTGATTTACAGGGCAGGGCTTGGCTGCGTTGGGGCTCAGAGAGGTTTGAAATTCCCCTGGGGCAGCACCAGGGCTGGGCTGGGTTCCAGCAGCTCTGGAGGCTGTGGCTGTGTGCTCAACACCATTAAAAAAAAATCTTTTTTGACTTCTCTTTTCTTTTTTAACCCTGTTTCTGTTTGGTTTGGGTTGGAACCCAGGGCACAGGGAAGATTTCCCTGCCTGTCCTGACAAGCCCTGATTCCCAGAAAAGCACTGATTTTAACCTTCCTCCATGGACAGGGCTTCCCAGGCTTTGGGATGAGATGGGATCTGTGAGTGTGTAAATTAGATTGCAGTGCAGTTCTCACAGGGTGAAAAATTCAGACTTTTAGGGTTTTAGTATGGGAGTAGATGGAGGACAAAAGGGAGGATTTTGGGTGTTGTCCTGTCTTCTTCTCCTTCATCTGCTCCATTTCTCGCAGTGTTGGTGGAGGTAGTAAAGAAGTAAATACACAATTTATGTTTTTTTTTTTCCTGTGGGATTTCCTTTTAGAAGACCTTACTGGGAATTTTAGNCTGAGTCTGGTGTGCAGATGAGCTGCTGTGGAACTGACATTCAGTGAAACTCAGAGAGGTCCAGCACCAAACCTGAGCTCTCCCAAGGGAAAACAGTTTGCCTTCCTAGAAAACAACTCTGTGAAGAATTTCATATTCTCAGAAAGACATTGATAGAAGTTTTGTAAACATCTCGTATTCTCAAAATAACAAGCATTGTTTTTCACTTTAGTTTATTCTTTTTTTATGTGTGTTCTCAAAACAGTTTATTCTTTTATGTGTGCTCTCAAAACACTCTGTCTCATCCAGTGGTGGCAGAGATATGCTGTATCATTTAACCAATCAAGTAACTGTTAGCAAAAAAAAAAACCCTATAAAAAGAGAATAGATTATTACAATGAAAACCTTTGAATTCTTTGGAATCTTGGAGTCCTTCTCCTCATTCTGTAATAAACAACAACAGCGTGCAGAACTGCTGCTAAGAGAAAAATAAACAATGACCTGAAGACAAAAAAAAAACCACCAGAAGTCCTGCTTGTCTTTCAGTCCTGGCACAGAACTTTTCAGGGGCCTCTCCCAGGTCTGGGTTCATGTCTGGAGCAGGAATTCTGTTTCTCTGTCCATGTGCCACAGATGAGGGATGAGCAGAGGAGAAGTTTCTGAGTTTCTGTGATCAGGGAAATGAGGATAAATTCAGAGAGCTCAGGGCTCCTCAGCAGCTGCTGCTGCAGCTGAGTCCCTGTGATGGTGAAATCAGAGCAGGATTTTTACCTGACTTTTGTGGCAGAACCAATAATTACAATAAATCTGCCTTTTCTCTTACACCTGGCTATAGCTGGATGTAATTCTGTTCTTTTGGACCTTATTTTATAAACAAAGCATTAAAAAATTAACCCAATGAGATAAAAATACTTCTAAAATCCTGGTTAAATTTCTGGCTCATGCATAACAAATCCTTTGCTGGGGGAAGTTTGTGCCAGAGGATGTCACTCAGAGCTGCTGGCCTGGAACTGCTTTGCCATAATTCAGATTTTTCCTGCTCAGTGTTGAGGGGAGCCTTTCCTTCCATTCCCAGGGATGCCATTACTCAATCCCCAGTGCAGAATTAAGCAAAGCAAATCTCCAGGCTTAAATTTATCCTGCTTTTATAGTTCTTCTTTCATTTAGAACCCCCTTAACCTTGTATCTCCACAGACAAATTGCTGCCCAGAATATCTGAATTATGTTCCCAACTGTGCAGGAAGAGTTAGAACAAGACAGGAGGGATTTATTGTGGGATAGATTGGAAATAGATTAATTTATTTTTCAGTGGAAAACCGTAATAGAACCACAAAATGCCTTGAAAATCATTTGAGTTTTGCTTGTTTTACTTTGTTTTTTGTGGGGCTCTTCCTTTGAGAGCTGAGGTGATTTTGTGGCTGCTGAAGAGTTTTGTGCTGGCATTTCCTTGAGGATGTTCCAAATCCTGCCCTGTGGAGTCTTTGCTTCTTTTTGCCAGGGTCAGGATTAAATGTTCAGACTCAGATGTTTATTAGTTCTTGTCTCTCTTAGTCAGGTTTAACTCCCCAGACCTATGAATTTGGTTTATTTGGTGCTAAAGGAACTTGGGTGTGTTTTACCTCATGAGAAATTCCCAGTAAGCTCTTCTAAAAGGAAATCCCATGGGGAAAAAATATATAAATTGTGTATTTACTCCTTTACTACCTCTTCAAATTATATTGATATAGTGGCAAAGAGGTAAAATGTTAATTATCTTGGGGTTTTTTGGGGGGGAAAACAGGGATTAAGAGTTGTAACTTTTATTTACATTTGAGAGGGATGAGGGCTAAGCTGGCAAAACCAGGCCTGGGGCTGATGGGGAAGCACAAATGGTCAGGGCTGAAGGAAAAGCAAAGTAAAAATGAAAATGGGAGTTTTAAAATGAGAAATAAAAGCTAAGGATGGGCAACCAAAGGGAGAGAACAGAGGGGTTAATCCTGGAGGAAAAGGTGCTGCATTCCTCCCTGCCCTGTTTTGGAAGAGTTGGAAGGGAAGGAGGAGAACGAGTTAACCCTCAAATAATCACTCTGGGAGTGATTTGTGCCAGCAGAGCCCAAAAATCTGCTTTGGAATATTTATTTTCATGTTATTTTGATGTATAAAGGGGCAATTAACAATAAGAGTTTAACTGGACTTTGGTCTGAGCTGGGATGGTCGATCCAGGACAGTCAGAAGTGTTACAAAAGCACTGCTGTTAGATTTATATGTAAATGTTATAAATTTAAATATAGCTAGATAATATTTATATATTGTATTGCTGATTTTTTTCCTTTATAATTTTTCATTTTTCTTACAATTTTTCCACTTTGCTGCAAGGAGTGTGACCCTTTTTAACACAGCAAACCTGGATTTCCCTGCTCAGGAGCTGCTCCTGCCTGTGCTGCCTGTTGAAGGAGCCATGTGGAGCACCTGGGCTCCCAAAAATTGTTTGTTTGCCTCAGAAAATGAATTTTTGGGCTGCTGAGATGGTGTCAGGAGGGAGTGTAACCCTGAATAACAAGGCAAACACAGATTTTCCTGCTCAGGATCCCTTTCCTGAGCAAAACCCCCAAGTCTTGGCCTTTCCCAAATAATCCCACTCCCCACCCTGTTTTGCTGGGGTGCTTCCCAATGATTATTAGTTGATTATTTCAATGTAATTACATTTCCAGGAGCAGTTTTGGCTCTGCTCTTCCGTGTAGGTATTCTTTGCTTTATGGAATTGTAGAGCTTTGGTTGTCGTGGCAACGGGACAGTTTTTAAATTTAGAAACTAATTTGTTTTCTGTCACTTTGCTCTTTACTGTTAAGGAGACAAGCTGGTTGCTATTAAATAAAACTTAAAAAGAGGGAGAGATTAAACGTGGATAAAAATATAATGTAGGAAATTTCGTGTAGCGTTCACTTGGAGATGAAGGAGAAAGCACTGGCAAGGCTGAGAGGGAAATTCCTGAATTTCTTGGGAATTAAGGGGGAGTTTTTGTGCTGCTGAGGGGGATATTGTGTGTGTAAAAGGGAATAAATCCAGTGGGGCTGCTGTAAAGGATAGGAGGGCTGGAATCCCAAATTCCTGAATTTGTAATCCCATTTTTTCTTCTCTACATCAGTGGGGTCTCTTTAATTTTTGACTCTTTAATTTTTGGCTAAAATAGTGACAATATATAAATGATTTCAGCAAGTTGTGGAGTTAGCACGTGGAAAATCCCAAAGTGATTTTTTTTCCCCACTCTTCTCAAAAATTAAGGGATTTCCTGGTGTTTGTCTGACCTCAAACCTTTGGTGTTAGTCCTGGTGTTTGTTCTAAAACCTCTCCTGGTGGAGATCCCTGAGCAATCTGTTCCTCTGATCAGCTCTGCTCAGATGCAGGAAATAAAAATTCCCATTCCTGGTTAAATCTCCTCTGCTTCTCTTTAACCCCATTTTTTTGTACTGTTCCCATTCCTTCCTCCTTTTTGCAGGAATTTTTTCTGTCTCAAGGCCTTTCTTGGCCCCTCGAGGGGTGTGTGGGGTGCAGGAAACACCTAAATTTGTGGATAAATGAAAAGCAGAGGAACAGAATTCTTTGGCTGTAGCAGGGGCACAAGCCAGGTGTCCAAACCACCCTAGTTTAGAAAAAATTTAATTTATTTTTTGGACTTATGAGAGACTCAAATGCCTTCTTGAGCCTAAATGCAAGGATTGCACAATTCTAATTTTATTCATTATAAATTAGATAAAAAGGAGGTCGAGTTATTTTGTTGGATGATTTAGTTTAGACTATTGGATTATTAAAAAAAGAAGGAAAATAAAGAAGGAAAAAGAAAGAACTCAAAAGTGCTGGTCAGTGTTACTGAGCATCAACTCTGGTAATTAAGTCTGTGGTTTTGTGACATTTCTGTTGTCATATTTTGTGTCAGTTTATTTTATAATTTAAATTGAATGAGATGAAATTGCAGAATTTGGGTGAAAAGCTCCGTGCCCAGCATTTCCCAGTGATGTCAGCAGAGGATTCCTCAGGAAAATCCCGTGGTGGGAATCACCCCTCAGCCAGAAACACTTCCCCAGCTCCATTAAAAATTCAGGAATCCTGGATTTATCCCGTCCTGGGGTGGATTTTGTCTCACTGCTTTGGTTTCTCTGCTCCAATTTCCCAGGAAAATCCAAATGGAAATGCAAAACACGAAGGAACATTTGAGGTGCTCACCAGCTCCCACGAGGTTTTCAGGCTTTGCTGCCTGGAAAAACATAATTTAAAAAATCAGTGAGGAAGCTGACATTATTCCCAAGCAATGGGTCAGGCTCCAAAGGGATGAGAAAGGGGTGGAAAGGAGGTGGAATAAAAAGTGCTGGTGGCAGAGAGGAATTGCTTTTCATGGCTTTTTATTCAGCCCCTTCGAATGGGGACAATCCAGGACACCCCCAAACATCCACTGGCACCCAAATATGCCATGGAAATAAAATAATAAATTACAATTTCAATTCAATAATAAATTACAATTACAATTTCCCTCCCCCCTGGGAATGCTTCCTGGTTTTTTTTTAAGGCATTGGGAGAGTTTTCTCTATTTTAGGTTTTGTTGGGGCTTTAATTCTCTGACTCTTTCTGGAGCTCTGGATTGAGCTGGGATGTTTGTTCCCTTGGAGACAAAGGTGGTATTTTAGATTATATAATACTTTTCTTTAAACAACATCTAAATCAGCCTGGGATCTTCCCAGAAAAGGGAGATATATAAAATATTGATGCTCCTGCTGGAAAAAGTAGGTCTTTGAGATTAATTTTCGCTCATAAAATAGAAAGCCAAGGATTTTTAGATGACTTTGAAGAGCCAGGCTGGGGAATTCAGCCAAGGAGCTGCAGGTTTGTGTTGGAGATGATTTTTTTTTTTTTAACTCACGTTGGTGGCCTCAACTTGAGATGGTGAAAACTGAAATGGAAAGTTAAATCTTTGCATGGAATCATGGAATGGTTTGGGTTGGAAGGGACCTTAAAGCCCACCCAGGGACACCTCCCACTGTCCCAGGTGCTCCAACCTGGCCTTGAATTTTAAAATGATTTAAAACTTGGTTTATTTCTGGAGAGGAATCCACGTGGACAAAACTGAGTCTCCAGGTTTGGGTGTGGGCGTTCCCAAAGCGCTGCAGGAGGTTAAGCTGAGCTTTAGGGTTTGAGGCAGGACTGGCCTGCCAGATGTGCTTTGGTGATCATCTCTGCCCCTTAATTAATAAATTAATTAATTAATCCTCAGCCTTGGATTTCCATGGACACAGCAGCACCTGGGCTGGTGCAGAGGAATTTGGGAGGTTTCAGCTCCAATTAATTTTGTAATAAAATCTGAGCTGGAGCACACTGAGCTCCACACATTTCTGCTGCTGTTTGGGCAGGAAAAATCCAATTACGGAGTTGCCTCCCCAAATTCCGAAGTTTTAGGTGCTGCTTTTGGCTGTGGAGTTGTCCTGCCAATCTCCTCTGCTAAATCCACATATTCAGAAGAAGGGTGAGCTCAAAAACTGATCAGCTGTCCCAACATTTAAAGTAAAAACATACCAAGAGAATTTAACTTATAAAATCTGGAATTTAGTGGAATTTTGATTAAATTTATTAGAATTTTGATTGAATTTAGAGGAATTCTGATTTATAAAAAAATCCACTTTTATATATAGACATTTTAATTTATTTTATAGAAATTTTAACTGATACATTCAGTTTCATTTATAGACATTTAAATTTATTTTATAGAAATTTTAATTTCATTTCTAGAAATTTCAATTTATAAAATTTCTTTATTTTACCTAGAATATTAACAAAAATTATAACCTGACTTATCCTCCAGGATGGCTTTACCTGCTCTGGGCACTGAAGTTCTGCTTAAATTGTTTTTAAACTGATTAACAGCTCTGATTAAAGATTCAGCACAGCTGAAAGGCACATTTGTATGGCTTTTATGTTGTACTCAAATTAAAAAATAGATAAAAGGAGGCTGTCCATAATCTTAAAAAGAGGAGGGTGTGAGTTTTGTAGTCCCTGTGTGGCTTTGAGAGAGGAATTCGAAAAGCAGCAGCAATTCTGTTTGTCTGTAGGATAAAATATATAAATAACTCTTATTTTTAGTGGAGTGGAATAATGAGATACACCACTCAAAGTGGCATCTGGGTGTCATCAAATCTTTTTTTTTCTTTCCACCCAAGCAAACTGTGCAGAGAATTTATGAGTAAGTGGCTGGTTTTATCTGAGCTCAAGGGTTTGCTTTTTTCCTGTTGTTATTCCTTGGCTACAATCAAAAACCAGGAGCTGAGTTGCTGTTTCCTGGAGCTGATTGAGGAGAGCTTAGGCAGTAGTGGAAATAGCAAACCAAACACAAATCTAATAATATCAATCCACAAAAAAAATGTGTATTGTAAGGCAAAATGTCTCCTGGAGATGGAATTGTGGCTCTTTGGGGAAAACCAGCTCAAGGTTTAGAGATTTATTCGTTGCTTGTTGCAATTTTGGGGTGGTGGCCACCAAAAAATGATCTAAGAATCCCAGGGACGCCCATCCCCATCCTTGTTTGTAACACCCCCAGAACTCCTCTCCCTCTTTTCTCTGGCATTTCCACCTCTGAGAGTTTGAGCTGGGCCTTCAGCCAGAGCTGAAGATCTGAAGATCTGATTTTCCCCTTTGGGTGAGGAGAGAGGGGCACAAACCCAGAGAATTCCCTGGATTGCCCTGGTGCAGTTCACATGGATTTAATAACCTGGATTATACAAGAGTGGGAGAGGCCTGGTGGCAGTGTGGATCTATTTTATCTGATTGCCACTGGAATTTGTTTTTCTTGAAGAGCTCTTGGACACACATAGTTTGTCAGCTCTTTGTTAGGAGAGGTCTGAGCAGCTCCAGAGGTTTTTCTGGGAGGAATCAGCAAAAAATCCAAGCTTTATGGGCTGCTGACGTGAGCTTGGATCCATCCTTGGGATGGGCTGGGAAGGATGATGGAATTGCAACAACACAAACCTGGTGTGGTCCCCACAAATTGGTCAGAGAGTGAGAAAACCAGCTTTCTCAGATTCTGCTTGTGAGACTCTGAACTCCTAGTCTAAACACGATAACTTCTAGTCTAAGCACCTGCAGGTGCTGTTCTCTCCCCTTTTCTATCTCTTTGTGTTAAGATGTTAAGCTAAGCAGCCAAGCAGGCACAATGTATTGATTAGTTAACCAATCTGGTCCAGTTGGATCAGAGTAGAGTATAAAGGTAGAAGAACTTTTGTAATAAAGTAGATTTTCTCCAAAACCAAGCTCGGAGTCAGTGTCCCTTGTTATTATAACAACAACACCCTGGGGTTAAAATCAAATCCAGGGAGCCTTTGCCACGTCTTGGATGAGCGTTTTTAGCCAAATCTTCCCAAAGCTTCTCCTCATTTGGCCATTCCAGTGATGCATTTTGCTGGGAAAAACCGAGCCTGAATGGAAAACGCTGGCAGCACGCTGGGAAGCAAAATTTGCAGGGCTGATGGATTGATGTCTGTAAGGCACAGCCCGGCACTGCTGGCCTTCAGCTTTATGCCCACTCACTCTCCCTGTCAGCTCCATGCCTGTGCTTATCACATAATTCCCCCTCTCACTGCTCAATTTACTCCAGCTGCCAGTGGCACCTCTCCCTTTTTTAAAGCACAAGGCCTTGCCAATTTCCAGGGACGTTTCCAGGCTCCTCCTAATTTGGAGCAGGTGTTGGAGCCTCTCTCCTCCACTGTGCAGCAGAAGGTTCATCTATTTTTCATTACAGATGGAGATAAATCCTGGTGCTCGGGATGACCATCTGGCAATGGGTTTGTTCTCCTGGACTATAAATAAAATGGTTTGGGGTTTGTTTTGATGTGTTTGGTTGTGAACCTGGTGTTGATGAGGCATCCCACTTCCCACGTGGAGTTTTATGGTTGGTCATTACCAACCTGTTTGATTCCTCAATGGGACTTTTTGTGTTGGGATAATTCTGGTTTATATCAGGTCGTGGGAGCGCGAGCCAAAAATTCTCGGGGTTTAATGTTTCAAACTGATGGGGCTCTCCTATGATTCAGGATCACTCTTGTGGGATGTGACCCAGAATTTCTGAGACAATAAATAAATAATAATAAAACCTTGGAGGAGGCTGTCCAGGGAAGGGATGGAATCAGTGTCCTTGGAAGAGTTCAAAAGATGTGCAGATGCGGGATGTGGTTTGGGGTGGCCTTGGCAGAGCTGGGGAATGGTTGGACTTGGTGATCTTGGAGGACTTTTCCAGCCTCAGTGATTCTGTGATAATGGGGGCTCTTGGAAAGGGCTTTTGGTCCTGCTGGAATTGTTGTGCCTTCCCAGGGATAACATTAAATATTCTCAGTGTCCCCTGGTGCTGTCTGAGCTCATTATCCCACTCTGCATCTCATCCCCTACCCTGGAGAAGATAAAATTCCCAAACTTGTTGGTCCAGCTCATGGCATCTCCCATGGTGGCCTCTCTGCTGCCTTTTGGATAATCCTTTGTTTTTTCCAGCATCTTCATCACCTTGCATGGCCATTTCCAGGGCAGGGCATGGATTCTGCACTGAGCAGGACTGAAGATGTGGAACCAAATGGTTTTGGGACCTTTATGATGGCCTCCCTCCAAAAAAAGAGAGTTCCTGGTGGGACTCAGGCTGTGGGAAAGGGCAGGGAGGTTCAGAGCTGGTGCCATCAGCCAGCAGAAGGCTGGGGCTCTGTAGGGAGTCTGAAATCCAAGGGATTTTGGCACAGTTTGCTGTTTTCTTGAGCTTGTTTAATAATGGAGTGTCATTAATGTGCCTCTGAGCATGTTAACACAGCTGCGGCTGTTGTGTTTTTGGGAGGGAACAGATCTTGTATCCTTGCCCTGAGAAATCTTACGGGAAATTTTCCAAGAGCTCATTAATAGCAGAGCCTAAATATCCATTCCCCTCCAAGAAGGAGCACTCTGGGCTCTGCTTCATTCTTCTGGCAATTAATTTGATACAAGAGCACTTGCAAACGAGCAAGTGTGTGGAGGCTGTGGGGAGCTGAGGTTGTATCAGCCTCCAGGCTCTTTCTGCCCTCATCCCACCAAGAATGATCCATGCAAACCTGCTGGAAGAGGGCATGGATCCGGCAGGACAGCTCCTGGTGAGTTGGGAGTGAAACTTTTCCCATGGCTGTGCATTTGAGGGGTGTCTTGGTGTGAACAGACAGGTGGCTGCTAAGGAAGGCAGGAGCTTCTCCTGAAGTGGAAAATGTAAATCCCCTCCCTCTGAATTATTATAATTTTGAAATTAAGGGGCTCTCAGGCAAAGATATGGGAATAGGAGTAACAGATCTTTATTAAGAAAATATAAAAATAAAGATGCAGTAACACAACACAGCACTGCCAGAGTCAGAGCCCGAGCTGTCCCCTGTGTGTCAGGGTGTTGGTGGCAGTGCCATTCCATGGGGGCTCAGCCCTCCTGCAGTGCCAGGGGTGGCTCTGCTGGAGCAGGGATCCTGCACAAGGCTGGAGTTTTCCTCTGGAGCTCCAGGGCTGCTGGNATATTTGGAATGGCTCTCTGTAGTTTGGAGGTAGAGAAAGCTCTTTCTGCAATCCTGGGCCATCACGGAGTTTTCCTGCCTTTCCATAGTTTATATATTGACAATTAGTTACCTTTGGAGTTATAGCTGGTGCTGATGGCTCCTTTTTCCCAGAAAAAACAGCACAGAGAAAGGGTAGAGAAAGGTGTGGTGTGGTTTTCAGGGCAGATCCCCCTCCTTGCACCAGGAGCTGACCAGTGAAGGGTCTGGCCAGGTGCAATTCTGTCCTTGTCATCCATGTTTTTTTTCAGGAATAAAATAAATGGTTCTTTAAATATAATTTAAGAGATCTTTCAGAGCTTGTCTTACAGTTCAGTCCAAAGTAGGATTTGGGAAACGTGTGCCGGAATGAAGGGATCTGGGCACGTGGGGCACTTGGGCAGATTTGAGCATCTCAGCTGCAGGAGGAAAGAAAATTTATCTCATCCAAGTCCTTGGTGTCATTAACTCAGAGGCTCAGGAGCTGGGGCTTGGCTCTTTATTCCCCAACATGTCTGATCCTGGTCCTGTGGAAATAAAATAATTATTATTAGCTCCCATAACTCCAGTGGATTTCAGTCAGGTGAAAAAGAACGAGCAACGTTTTTGGCTGGTTTGACTGATGGATGCTAGGAAATAAAATATAACTTCTGCAAGGAAAGGATAAAAATAAATTATAGGGTTGTTCTTCCTTGCAGATTTCTGGGGTAGTTCAGAATAAATAACTTGGAGAAGTGTGGCACAGAAAATCTCAAGAGCAGACATCCCTTTTGTGTGGTTTTACTGCAGGCTAACAAAGTACTTTGGTAATTAAGCTTTTTTTTTGCATTTTGTGGTGAGATGGCCACTACTGGTCTGAAAATTTAAATTTAATGACTCCTACAAGAGACACTCCTGAGGCATTCAGAGCCAGGAGAAAGTTGTCTGAGGGATTTTCTTAGCGTGGCTTCTTACTCAATGAGGAGTTTGTTCTGTTTTCTAAGTCCAGGACCTGCTTAGGGGACTAAAAACTCAATTTTTTTTGACATATTCAGCACTTTCGTTCCCTTGACACGGTGCCACCATCACCAAGGAAGCAGAAAGTCCTGAGATCCTTCAGTGTGAAGTAAATCTCAGTTTCTGCTGGTTTGATATCCAGGGGTGAAATTCCCTGGCTGCTTTTGCTTCCTGGCTGCTCAGAATTTGTGCATTTTGCAAGGAACGGCAGAGTTATCTCAGCCTGCAGCTGAGAGCATCTCGCCAGTATTAGGCTCTAATTTGGGAGAGTGTTCCAAAAAATAAGACTTTACAAAAAAAAAAGGGATAATGGATGGAATTGAGTTCCGCAAAAGAGAGAAAGTTTGGTAGGAATTGAGTCGAACACCTCAGAGGAATGGAATTGATATTGGTTTTGAGTTTTAGGAAGCCAAGTGGAATCTGGGATGAGCACTTTGTGTGGGAAATGTTCTCGTGCCACGTTTTCCAGAAAACATGGCATATATAAAAATAATAAAGTGATTTTTTTTCTGTGTAATAAATTATTTCTGCTATCTTTAAGCCCAGTTCTCAGGGTGAAAAGTATGGAAATTGTTTTTTAATAATAAGTTTGCCGTTTTGTTTTATTTGTGGGATGGCAACACTGAGTAATCACAGAACACTATTTACAGGATTAAACCCACAGCAGTGCCTGCAATTCAAAGAATTAATTTATCCACACACTCAAAAAAAACCCCAGACAAATCAGAGGGAATTTGTTTGACAAAAATTTTGTTTTAATTAAATATATACAATACATATAATATATATATATNGCTGTATTCAGTACAAACTGAATAATAAAATGGAAAAAATGTGAGTTTGCAGTTATTTGGCTGGGAATAATTTGAGATGGGAAGAGAGAATGTGGGGGGAGGAAGAGGAAAGGACAAAACCAGTATTTTAAATTAAATCCCAGCTTAAATCAGTGTATTTCTGCAGGATGAGCTGCGTGAGGTTACAGGTGTGTGGATTTTTAATTCTTGGCAGTGCTCCCCTGCTGATCCTTTCCATCATCTCTTAGTTTTAGGCAGAATGTGTTGATGAAGGGTTTTTCTTCCGTGCGAGATTTAAACTTTGCATTTTACATTTTTGGTGTTCCTGGGCAGAGGGAACAGCAAGGGATGAGCTGTGCCCCTGGAACTCTGAGAAGGTTTTTGATTCCTCCCATTTTGAGGAGAAATTGGATAATTTGGTAAAGCTTTCTGCTGTAAAATGTGTTTATTTATGTGTATTTTGGCGAGGATTGTGACCACTGTGAAAAGCCAGGACACTGCACACCCTGAGGTTTTAGTGAAGTTTTCTCTGTGGGGCTGGTTTTTGTCTCATCTCCCTCCTAATAAATGCAAATATCTGGAGTTTTCTTCTTTTCCAGGCTCAGTAAGGGAGGCCCTGGCACTTCTCTGCGTGGCTGAAATGTGCATGAATTCCCACCTAGGTGATTGCTCCCAGCTTTCCAGGAGTGTTTTCCTCTGCTTGCATTTCACAAAGTTAAAATCCCCTCGAGACTGGGGCACTCTGTGGTGCCAACATCAGCCACACCCTCCAGAGGTCCTTGATGAGGAATTGCTTCAGAGCTTTGCTTGAAAACTTGGGAATTCCTCACAATCGGAGCTTTTATTTCTCATTTCTTTTCTTTTACAATATTTTTTCTATTTGCTGTACTTAAAACTGGCATAACTCAACATTTTCCTCAAGTTTTTTACTGACCACGGACACGAAGATTTACAATATCACCAGACCAAAAGGGAGAATTATTCCACTCTTGACTATTTTGATGTTGGCAGCCAACAATTCAGTGAGTGGGGCTAAAATCCTGCCAGCTGCTCTTTAGGAAAGCCTGGGAGTGCTGCAGTCTGAGCTTAACTGGAGTAGCTTTTCTCTCTTTGCTGACTTTAATCAATGCCTGGGGGCATTGCATTGGGTTCAATCAAGCAGCAGACAGAATGCAATGCACTGCTGACCTCCCAAGTCTGTGCACAAAGTTTCTCCATGAAATATGCATGCACAACACAGAGCTGTAATGATAATGATCCTCTCTAGGTTATTCCATAAAAAATTCAGCATTTTAGGGTCTGTAGGCTTTGATTTTGAGGTGGTTTTTTTTTTTTTGGTCAGGAGTTCCAAGGGTTTTCCTTTTGTATTTGTTTATTTTTAATGAACTTCCCATTAGCATATGAAAGTCATATCAACATCCACTGTGCTGAGCACTCACTTCAGGTTTCTTTCTGCTGCTGGGACTTATTTAGCTGGGAAAAATGTGCAATAGAGGCCTGCAGATGGCATTCTTGGTCAGCCTTTGAGCTCAGTCCTGTTTGTGCTGATGTGGGAGATAAATTGGGATTTGGGATGCTGCCTTTCCCTGTGCATGGGCTGGCTGGAATCCATCGGGGCCCCGGCGATTCTGCAGAGCCCGGGAATGATAAGAAGTGCAGGGAGCTCTGCTGATAACTGCTGAAACTCTCCTGATAACTCCTGAAACTCTCCTGTCTGACACCACCACAATCTGGAGTTCAGGATGCACTCCCTGCTCAAGCCTGGGGCACGCAGGCAGAGGTGCTGCTCCAGTTCCTTTTTATTTATTTTTTTTTTCCCCTGGAGGATGTTTATTTTCAGGTAGCAGAAGGGTTATTTATAGGAATATGGGGCTGTTTTCTATTTGTACTCCCAAATTTCCAACACAGTTATTAAACAGACTGAGGATCTGGCAGGAGGAGTCCAAATCTGAGGATTGGGAGGGAAAACCCTTCCAAAAGGAGGTGCAGGATTGTGCAGGGGAATGCAGCAGCTGCAGGATCACAGAGTCATTTTGGTCGGCAAAATCCTCCTAGAGAAGTCCAACCTTTGACCAAATACACAATTCCCACCAAACCTCATCCCAAAGTAGCCCTGTGAGAGCCAGTTCCACACAATTCACCCCAAAATGCTCAATTTATGGACAGGGCTCTGTGGGCCTGTTACTTAGGGAGGGTTTAAGGGAACAAACTGGGAAGTCAATGGTTTTCCCAAACATTTGAAACTTTCTTTCTGGCAAAAATTTATATTTTAGCCTGACACTTGGCACAGTTCAACAGCTCCCAGGGAACATCCTTGTCATGTTTATTTTCCAGTGATGACAACATGGACCCCGTTTCTCTTCCTAAACTCTCAAATTAGTGATCAGATTATTCAGCTTCATAACTAAAATCAAACTCCCAGTTGTCCATAAGTTGATTTTTGTGTGGTAGGAACTATTTGTGTGTGCATTTTGGGGGCTGGCTCCTACTTCCCTAGGCTATCCCATTTGCAGGGCTCTGTCCTGCTCTTTAATCCACTTTTCCTGTGCAGTTTCTGTTTCTCAAACCCAAGTAAACCCTTTCAGGAGCCTCTGAAAGTGTAATTTTCATATAAAACACTCAAAATTCTGGCTGGGCCAGCTGGTGCCAGGTCAACAGCAAACCACGTGTGGAAATAAAAACCCCTTAACACAACTCCAGAGGTAACCCTGAGCAGGAGAGAAGGGATAAGGAATATTCCTTTCTTAGCTGAAGTCACAGGCAGAGTGAAATGTCCTTAATGGACAGACACAGCAGGATAAGACTGGGTTAGGGTGAGCTACAGTTTGAGTCGTTTTATGGGGTATGATTGACTTTCTCTGAGGGTTTCTTTCGTGGCTTCTCTTCAGGAGCCCTTGTTTGAATTGTCAGATGAGCTGAGCAGCAGTGCTGAGGTGATTGTGCAAGGTCACCGTGGGCTGGGCTGGGAGACAAAGCAGGAAAAGCCACAAAACAGAGCCAGCTTTAGTCTTGGGCTGTGTCTGGCACTGAGATCTGGAGCAAAACCTGCAGGAGGAGGAGAGAGGGTGAGTCTGGAAGGACCTAAATCCCATTCAGTTCCAAAGGGAGTTGGGACACCTCCCACTGTCCCAGGTGCTCCAACCCCAATGTCCAACCTGGCCTGGGATATTTCCAGGGATCCAGGGCAGCCACAGCTGCTCTGGGGATCTGTGCCAGGGCCTGCCCACCCTGCCAGTAAATTCATATAAATACAGAGACATTAATTTTCTACTTTTAGGTGATTCTGTGGCTGTTTGATCAGGTTTATAGAGACCGTGGCTTCTGAGCTCCTGGGTGTGCTGAGAAAATGCTGGAGCTGGGGTGGAGGTGGAGTTTTCTGTTCAAGCCTGCTGATTTGGGGAGCCCAAGGGGAAGAGATTTCTCTGGGTGCAGAAGGCACTGAAGGGCAGGCCAAGCCCTGGATGGCAGAGCAGCACTGCCTGGCACCACTCCATCCTCAGGGATGAGCTGCTGCACTCCCCTAACAGCTAAGGAGAGGATAAGGAAGGAGAAAAAAAAATCTATTCCCAAATTTATCTCAATTACACCCCTTTCCTTAGAGGAGTATATTTTTTAACCAGCCCTGGAAGATTAAGCTGAGATAATTTTTCCATATTTTTTCAGATTTCTGTCTTGTGATCTGCACTCTGGGAATATCAGAGCCCCGCAGCTGAGATCACAGGATGGGATGTTTGGGATATCAGGGCAGGAATGATAAAGCAATGCATTTTTACTTTTGATTTTCCTCTCAGATCCAGCTCTGTGTCACATTAAAGAGGGACTCAGCTGTCCTTCCCAAGGTTACAGACCAATGCTGGAGGACAAAGAGACACAAAACTGTTTAACTGGAGGAGAGAAGTTTCACTTTCCTTGAGCTTGTTTCCCACGTAGTCCTGTCACTGGTTTATCAGGAGCAAAATCTATTCCAAACACATGCTGGAATAAACAGCTCAGCCCTGATGGGTGCTCAATACGGAGCTGTCAGAGCTGCATGAGTTTATTTATTTATTTTTTGGCTATTCAAATGCAAAGACCAAGAGTCAGGGACGTCATGGAGACTTGTGACATTCAGTGGCAGACACTGAATTTGAAAAAAATCAAAACCACCCAAAAATGTGTTGCTTCCATTGATACAGTGACTCCTGCAGTCATTCCTTCCCTCTGGCAGATTTAATATTCTGGGTGGGTAAACTGTAATAAGTATTCTGATAGTTAATAATTATTTTGGGGCAAAAGCCATGTTCAGCTCATATTGAATCTTATCAAATCATTCTTGTTGACTCAGTGGCAGCACTGAGACCTCAGTAACTGCTCAGACTAATCCAATCAGATTATTAATTCTTCAGAGAATGACGATTTAATTTTTTATCAGCCCTGATTGAGTAAAAGCTCCTTGTGCAGTGAGGAGAAAGGGGCTGGGAGTCTCTGGGGAAGTTGTGTTCCGTGGCACAGGGCAGGGGTGGAACTGGATGGGTTTTGGGGTCCTTCCATCCCAAACCAGTCTGGGATTCAGGGCTGCCTTTGCCCTGCAGTGTTCAGGGTCCCATCCTGCTGGGACAGAGCTCTGTGACCCCGCTGCTCCTGTGGCTGAATTGTTTTGGGAGAAGAACAGGTTCTCAGGAGCTGTCCCAGGCCTCAGGGGTTTCTGGGGTCCATGGGGGAGTGAGGGTGGCTCCAGAACCTGGCTTGGGGACACATGGTCAGGAAATCCATCAAGGGAGAACTCTGGGCTGTGCTGAGTGAACCACAGCAGTGAAATGTGTCTGTGCTGATCCGGGTTTGTGCAGCTAAAGGGAATCCCCTGGAGCCATTCCTTGTCTCAGAAAGGTGTGAAATCCACTTTTCCTGCTGTTAACATGGGTGTAGTGGTTCCTGTGAGCAGCTCCTGTCTGTGCAAACAGCACAATCCACACGGGAGAGCATTCCTAGTTACAGTGGAGACCTTTTAAACCCAGTTTGTGTAATCACTCTGAGCTCTATGGTATAAGAAATATAAAATAATTTACTAAAGGAGCCTGGTATTCCACGTGTTAACAGAACATTTTCATGGAAGCCCTTGGTAAGGAACAAGGGGCTGTATTAAATGAAGTTTAAATAAAACGTAAGCTAGAAAGAGTGTGTGGAAATTCTGGAAAAATACCTGTGAGATGCTGACTGACCAGCCAACACATTTCAGAGTAGCTGTGCCAGGAGTTTTATGCCCCACACAGTGTTGGAGATATAAAACCCCATCAAGGAAGAAAAAAGATGATGAATTTTAAAAAGTCTGGGTACTAAGTCTCGTATTATTATCAACTTAATTGTACACTAAAAGGAAGGAGCAAATTTGGGTCAAAACTTACAGCCATCATTTAAGCTGATAGGTACATAAAAGCTTTAAAGAGCAGTGGGATCAGAAGAACAAAGCTGATAAAAGGAATTTCTGGGTTATTTCTCAGCTTTGAAACCTTCCTGAGGTCAGCAAGGGTTTTGTCAAAGCTTTCAGCTGCAAAGGGAGGGGGTGCAAACTGTGGGACAGAGCCACCCACGATGCCCAGATGGACCTGAATGAGGATGAATTTAGGTTTGCTGTTTGTTTGTTTGTTTGGATGATGTTGGGAACAGACAAAACCAAACTTCTCATGGACAGCGCTTCAATGAGATTATGAGATAATGAGAATTTATTTTGTAAAATCTCTGGAAGTGCCTCTATCTGTTGAGGGAAATGTTTGCAAGCAAGGCTGAAGTAATTCCAGAGCCCTGACACAAACCTGGGGGGGGGATTCATGAGCTCTGCAGGAATCATAAAAAGCCTTGGATTAAAAGGGATTTTATCAAGAGATAAAATCCCAGCCACGATGGGGCAGAGCCACCCACGATGCCCAGATGCACCTGAATAAGGATCAGTTTAGCTTTGCTGTTTGCTCCCAGTCCTTTGGATGGTGTTGGGAACAGACAAGACCAAATTTCTCATGGACAGGGCTTCAATGAGATTGAGATAATGAGAATTGATTTTGTAAAATCTCTGCAAGTGCCTCTATCTGTTGAGGGAGATGTTTGCAACCAAGGATAGAAGTCATTCCAGAGCCTTGGAGGACACAAACTTGAGGGGATTCATGAGCTCTGTAGGAATCATAAAGAGCCTTGGAATAAAAGGGATTTTATCCCCTGGATTGAAAGGGACATTAAAGCCCATCCAGTGCCACCCCTGCCACGGGCAGGGACACCTTCCACTGTCCCAGGTTGCTCCAAGCTCTGTCCAACCTGGCCTGGAACACTTCCATGCTTGGAGCATTCTCAGCTTTCCAGGCAATCTCATCCAGAGCCTTTCTCCCTGCTGAGTAAAGAAAGTAAAAACTCTTTTAATTACAGAGAACAGGAATTTCACAGTGTTTTCCTCCCCCTTGCAAAAAATATAAGGTGTGAGGAGATGCAGGAAAGACCTTTCTCCATGATTGTGTGGTTATTCCAATGGGACATTTCTGAGATGCCAATATTTTAGTACAAGCCTTAAAAATAGTTAAGGAAGTACAATTTTATAAGAAAAGTATGACTAAAGAATCCCAAAATTCCCCCTAAAAGAGCATCTCTTTTGAGTTATCTCCTCCTGAGGACATGGTGAAGGATTGCTGGATGCAGGAGCTGCTGAACAAGGAAAACTCCTTGATTTCTGAATTTTTCTGGATCTCATCCTGACACATTTGAAGTGTGTGGGTTCTGTGCTGGATCACGTGCCTCAAAGAGACTTTCTGGAATTTTCCTTCCCTTTCCCTTGAATTTGGCACCTTGTTTTACTAATTAGTGATATTGGATACTGCAGGAAATGGCTTTGTAGGATATAATCCCACATCATTCCTACATTTATATGAGGTCTGAATTCTCTTCCCACATGAGAGTGGGATTAATTTACAATTTTTAATGCTTGACAGAGCAGGTAAGGAGCGTAACTCTGTGTTGTTGTGTTGTCTTGATGTGCACGTTCTGCTTCTCTCAGGCCTCGTGTCCTGTCTGTAACACTCCACAGTTTTCTGTGGAAAATCCCCCTTTTCTGGTGCTGCCACACCCCTGGTTTGTCACTGTGCAGCCCCAGGCTGCTCCTGTTAATGGCACTGGAGCTTTTTGGCAACCTGAGGATACCCGAGCCCGTGAGGGCAATTTAGAGCACTGCTACAAGCAGAGTAAAAATCCAATTATTTTACTATTTCCACCCAACACAGGGTGGGCGAAATCCATTCCATTTTTTTTCACGATGGCAGCACCAAAAAAGCAGAGGATCCAAGATTTTCTAACCAGGCTATAACACCAACTCCCTCTTTTTTAGGGGTGAAAAAGCAGTTTTGCCGCTTTTTCCCCCCGAGAAAATGGCAGCAAGCTCCAACTCCTGCAGCAAACCCAGCGATGTGTCAAAGAAGCTATGGAGATCCATCATTCTGCTCTGCTCATTGCCCTCAGCTCCGTTTGCCTTATCTTTAACAGAGGAGCGGTTTTGTGTTCCCGGCGTTGTTTCCGCGGCTCTGGGCCGCGGCGAACGGAACCAGCCGTGCACGGGAGCGTTTGAAATATTCTCCTCTCTTTCAGGTGGCATTTGAGCTGTCGGGGTGGGTGATGGCAGGCTGGGACATGTGTCAGGCCTGGGTGACAGACAGGAGTGGATTTGGGACGGAGGGGAAATGAAGGCTGGAACCGACGGCTTCCGCCGGCCGCGGTGAACTTGCCCCGACAATTCCGTGTTTTATGCAAAAGTGCAAACTCTCCTGGAAAGTGCTAAGGGGTCTGTGCCCAAAAGCATTTACAGAAAGACTGGAAGGGAATGTGCAGAGAGCAGAGCCTGGGTGGATGCTTTGAGTCGCTGCTCACGGCTTCACGAGCTGTTTGCTTCTTAAAGACTCCAGCTCAATATTTTAGTGCTAAAACCATCATTTAATGCAGTTGTGGACTGGTTGCATTATCCCTCCTTAAAGGCTGTGATATGGTTCTGTCAGCAGTGAGAAAAAAGGGATTTTTTTCCTTAATTTTTTTTCTTAGGCCATTTTTACCACATTTTCTTCATGTTGCTTTCCTAGTTGGCCTCACCCTGCAGTGTGATTTATGTGATTTCCTCTCTTGCAGACCACTCTGATCCTGCTGAGAGCTCGGACCCTGCTTCTCTCTCTGGCTTTAAAAAGCCATTTTTGTCAGCCTGCATTTCAGTTCTTGCTATGAAGATCTGAAATGTGATATTGTTTTCAAGGTCTCGAAGAGTGAAAAGAAAACCCCAATTTACAGTTGCAAGTAACTTAATTACAAATTACAGTTGCAAATAACCGGGTGCAAATTTGCTGAATGGTTTTATGACTTTGAAATGTTTGCTATCTGAAAATCAGGGAGTTAAATGCCTGTACTGTACTTAGGGATTTTTTTGAGCATTAGAGGCTGAATTGAGTTAATTTTTATTTTATTTTATTTTTAAAGTAAGGCTGGGTCAGGGTTAGCTTGATTACCTGAATCATCTTTCTTTATCTACAAACATAAAACTTAAAAAATTATGAATAATCCCTGAAGTCATGAGCTAGAAGGGTGAGATGATTAAAATTCAAGTGGAGTCCACCTTTCTTGCCCTTTTGTATTTTGGCCCTCTGAGTTCTTCTCTATTACTGTCAAAGATAAGAATAAAACTTCCTTAGGTCAAAGTGAAATTAATTTTGAAATTTCTTCAGTTGGATAAATTAAAACCCCATGAATCTGCAGGAGTTGCTGACATTGTGTACAGAAAAATACCTGCATGATACAAAGGAGTTCTGAGAACTGGTACTGAACCTTGGATTAAAAAAGGCCTTTATTGATTAAATGTGCAGTTTATGAAAAGAAAAATAATTACCTCAGCTCTGACTTGGTTTTCAACGTGAAGATGCCAAAATATCTGCCCACTAAAGAAAATTATTTTCTATATTTTTGCCAATGCATTTCAGGGTATGAAATTGCAGAAGAATTTGGGTTTTTTTTCCTGGTGATATTCATATTCAGGTAACCATCCATTAACATGGATTTAATTCTAACATATGCAAAATAGGAGTGCAAAGAATTTGGGTTTTACGCATGAACATTTTTGTTCTGAAAGTTTTTAGGTGTTTGCTCAGGAATTAGCCCTGCCTGGCATGAAAATGAGCCTCGTTCCTGTTGGAAAAGGAGAAAAATCTGTCTGTGCTTGAAGATTTCATAATGAAAACAGAAGGAGAAGGTCAGAACCTGGTGTCAGAATGTTTGGGGTTTTTTTTGCTACTAAAATTTCCCAGATTTCTAAATAATCAGCAGCATCAGAACCTGACCAATAATTAACTCCTCCAGGTGAAGGTGAATTAAACAGCTGAAAGATTTGTTTCAAAACCTGCCAGTGGCAGAAATGGCTTTTTTCTTTTCTCCTTTTTTTCTTTTTTTTCTGCTGGAATCATATTTTATTTAGACTTGGGATTTTTTACTTTTAAATGAAGCAATAAAACCTTTAAATGTTTTCTCCTGCATCCCCATTTCTCCTGTGCTGCTGCTCTGAGTGATGGAGCCAAGCCTGAGCCTCACATTTTGAATAATGCATTAATTTCTCTGCAAGATGTGCAAGGCTGGAGACTCATTTTTGTCAGGATTCTGCTTCTGGTTCCTTTGAACAAAAACTTTTTGTTCCAGCTGAATGTCAGGGGGGAATTTTTGGATATTCCTGTGCAGTGCACAATTTATCCAGTGGAAAGGCTGCTCCACTGGAGCTTCCCACCTGGAATTATGGGTTGGGCTTGACACTGTTGGGATTTCTCACTTTTTTTTTGGAATTATTGTCCATCCTTCAGACTGGCAAAATGCTCTGTGAGTGGTGAAATTGAGGAAAGTGATAACAAAACCTCTCCTTTGCTGTTTGTTCCTTTTAAATGCAATGAAAATGTTCTTTAAACGGGGCTAAATGGCAAAAGGAAAGGGCCAGCGCTTCAAAATGGATTTTGGAAGGATTTCTCCAGCCTGTATGTGGAGTTTCTCTGCAGTTTGAAAGCTCTGCAGTTTGAAAGAAGTGGCACCATCTCCCTGAAATGAGATATTGGCCTTGCTTCATGGAAAGGAAAATTGAAGTCCCCAAAGGTCTTGGGACGCTCAGGTCCCCTGGAAAGGCTCTCACAGAAGCGAGAATAAATCCCAGCTTAAATCTTTATTAGAAAAGTGAGGTTTTGGGCTAGGCTTAAATATTTTGTCTCTTGGGTCAAAGATGCATTTTGATAAATGCTCCAGCCCTGAAAGGGAGAGGGGCAGGGCAGATGAACAAATGCCAGTTCTGGCTCTAATTTGAGCCCTGTCACTGCTTTGACAGATTCATTTTCCTTCCCCCCTGTGACTGAGCAGTGTCCCTGCCTGGGGCTGGGGCAGCTGCTGGAAGGACAGTGCTGAAGGTCAGCTCCCTCTGAGGAGGAGTTTTATTTTCCTGCCACTTCTGCCTGCCCGGGTCAAGGCTCTTCTCCTCGCTCCTGGAAAATGCAGGGAGCAATTAAGATTGATTCGTGCCATGAGCTGGTTGATTTATTTTGGGTTTGGTTGTCTGGGCTCTTCCTAGCAGGAGGAAAAACCCCAAATATTCTCCTGCCCAACCTCATCACTGGGTCTGGAAAAACTTCCAACGCATTGGACAAGTCTTTAGAAGAGTTGATGTTTTTTTTTTTCTCAGTCTTTGACTCAAAAAACATATATTAGAGGGATGTAATGCTATCCAGGCAAATTACTGAATAAATAACTTGCCACTCAGCTGGTGGATATGTGAGAAAGCTGTTAAAATATTCCTGAAACATGGCAAAGTGAATGGAGCCTCGTGCCTGCAGGTAAACTTTGCCCTGGCTGCTGATTTTTGGGGAAGAAGCTGTTTAAGCTGGAACACACGATGTTCAGTCAGGATGTAACAGGATCCATCACTCAGGTGTGCAAAATCAGACTCATATCCATCCTCTGTCACCTCAGCAGGGATTTTATTGACATGGAGAGGGCTGGGGCAGGGGCTGAGCAGTTTTCTGCAAGGATTTATTGAAAATTTGATGATCAGACTGGGCTGGGTTGTGCCTCACAGCAGGGAGGGCACATCCAACGGGGCTGCCCAATCCCAGTTTTACTGAGAACTTGGGAAATACAAAAATAATTAACAAGCAGGAGAGGGGAGGAAAGGAGAAAGGACAAAAGGTGAATTACCCTCGGGTCGAGGCAGCCTCAGCCACTCTGGAAGCTCTCAAGGTCTTCAGTCCCTTTGGGGGACCTTTTGGGTCTGGGCTTGTCCCCCATGGCCTCCTGTGCCCTCCCAGGTAAAGTTTTCCAAAGCTCCTTTCCCAGCTGTTTTTCATCTCTCCCATTCAGTCTTTCCTAAGATTAATTTCCCAGCCTTTCTGTTAAGAATTTGAGGGAATTATTAATCATAACACCGAGGCTCTTCACCAATTAATGGGTGTATTAGGTGGTATTAATCAAGTGTTGTTTTCTGCACTCTTTATAAATGCCATTTCATGTTTTTACCAGTTCTTCACACCCAGCTTGTTGTGCCCCCAATTGCTTTTATATTTCATGGAAAACCAAAAGAGATTCACAAACAAAATCATCAGTGAATTTTTTAATACAAGTGCTTTCTTTAAATGGAAAATGCTTAAAGGTGTTAATGGATATTTAATGAAAATGCAGAATTTTGAGACAGAGTGGATTTTTTTCCCCTTTGCTCCCAGTTTCTGTGGAATTGCAGAACGAACATGGCAAAATGAGGAGATTTTAAGCACAACCCAAGGTGTTTTACAGGCTCACCCTATTTCAAGGCACAGCATCTTTCCCTGGTCCCTTGGGAATGGCACCACCAGCATCCCACATTGCCCACTCTCATCCCACTGGGGAAAATCAGATCTCAGGGAAGGCCCAAGGAGCTGAGCAAGCAGCACCTGCTCTGAGCTCTGAGTCCTGGCTCATTGCATTCCTAAGGATATTCTTAAAGCACCTTCTGCTTTTCCTCAGCCACGAAATTACCTCTGCATAACCAGCTCTGCCTGGCCTGTCCAGTACCCATCTTTTCTCCAGTGACTCCAGTGCACCCCTCCCACTGTAAAAACCTTTTATTGCTGCTGTGTCAGCCAGCAGCCAAACATGCATCCCGTGTCTGCACAGGGAAGATCTTTCCTGGGGACGTGGGCAGCCACCTGTGCATGTTAAACAGCTTAATGGTGGTTATTAAATTGCAGGGGAAAATGAGATTTGGTGGAGAAAAGGCTTTGCCTTGCCCCTCTCCCTGTTTGGCAGGTGAGATGTGGCCCTGGACGCCTCAAGGAGACAGTGCTGAGTGTGCCTCAGAGTTCTGAAGCTGCGTTTGCTGTGATCACTGATAAATTAATTAAGCCTCTTCCAGAAGCGACGGGAACGGACTATTTATAGCTGTGAGCTTATTTACCAGCCTCAGAGGGAGAGGGCAATTACATTTTCAGTTAAAAATGTCATTGTCTGTGCTGACCTTGCCTTGCTTCCCCCTGCCCTTCAGAGCGGAGCGAGCTCCCGGGAAGTGCCGGGCTGGCAGCTCCAGGAGTTTGCTGGCAGTGTGCAGGGCAGAGCCTGGGGCAGCTCTCACTGAGAGCTCTGGGAACGCTGCTTTTCCTTCCAAACCCATCCCTGCAGGGTCTGGGAAAAGCACTGGGGCATCCCACGGTGCAGGCTGGCAGGGAGGAGCTGTGGGACCAGGATGGGGAGAAGGGGCAGGGACCAGCCAGCCCTGGCACTGCCCCAAAATCCTGAGTGAGTCCTGTCCATCTCCGTGTGCCCTGGGGTGAGTGGGGAATTTTTGGGATGTATGGCCATGAAAACCTCTCCTGCTGGTGTGGGGAGAGCCACCCTGCAAGCAGCAGATTCCAGAGGCGACCACAGAATCCTTGGGTTGGAAGAAACCTTGGAGATCTCATTCCTGGGACACCTCCCACTGTCCCAGGTGCTCCAAGCCCTGTCCAGCCTGGCCTTGGGCACTTCCAGCTTCTCTGGTTCTCTGGGACACTTCTGCCACTGGATGAGCCGTAACATCTTCAATTCCTTAATGAAAGGATCTTTTTCTTTTCCCATGTGCTCCCATTCCATTTTACTCGTCTCCCTCTGCCCTGTGCAGCCCCCAGAGCTGACATACATTTATTTTTAAAGCTGGATATTGTTTGTTTTTTCTTACAGGGAGCAGGAATTATGTTTCTGTTAAATGAAAGATCCGTTCTATTTTATTTTTTTTAACAAAAGTTCCTTTGATTTTTTTTTAAGATCCCACCAGCTTCCTGCTGCCTGTTCATATTTCCGAAGACAAGCGACGCAGATTTTTAACTCCGTCACGACAAACTCTGTTCCAAAGCAGCTTAAAAATCCTCTTGAGGAAAAGCCTCTCCCAGTTCCAGATGGCTCCTGCATTTACTGCCATCACAGTGTCATCTGCTGCAGGAGAAGGAGTTTCCTCTGGGGCAGTGAACCCCAAGGACAGGGGCTGGAGCTCCGTGCCCAGGACATTCATCCAGGGGACAAATGGAAAACCTGTGGGCAAGGAATGGTTGATGTGCCTGCCCAGAATAACCCCTGGTGACTCCTGGGAAGGGGTGTGTGGGGTTTTGTTGTCCCAAAACGTCAGCAGGCAGGTGATGCTGCTCAAAACAAAGAACCAAACCACATCCAGCCTCTCCTTGCCACGTGGAAATAAAAATAACAGCGACCCGCAAGGAGGAACCAGTAATTAATAACAATATTGTTGTTGCTATAATATTAAATTTAATAATTTTAAATTTAACTAATAAGCAGTGATATTTAGATTTTCAGCTGTGCCTCGATGAGGTTTGTGAGAGGGGAGGGAAGACAAGCCACGTGTGGCCTGACAGGGCACTCACACCTCTGAGCTGGTGCCACTCCAGACGTCAAATTCCACAGCAGAGGAAGGGAAATGAGACGTGATGAAAGGTGAAGGACAGCGACTGTGGTGCAGCTCTCTGGTTTCTCTTTTCCCTCCTGTGCCTGCTTGTGCAGTGCTCTGCTGCATCCCCACTGCTCCCCAGACAGAAATGGGATTTTGTGGAGTTGTTACTCCAAGGAAAAGCTGCTTTTCCCCTTCCAAACTCTGAACTTCAAGGACAAAACACATGGCTGGGTGGATGTTTTGATAATGAATTTAGATTTTTTTTTTAAGAATAAGATTTCATTTTCCCAATTCCCTTTTTTCAGAGTTCTGTCACCTTTTGGAGGTGCCAGCTTCTCCAAGGTTATTAATCCACCTCATTTCTTCACATCTTTTATAGGCTCTAATTGAGTTTAGCACTTTAATGTCAGCTGTCATAATCCATTTAATGACCCTGCAAGGACCAGCTCAAAGGGGAAGGTTTTCTTCCACTGCTCAAATCTTAATTTTGAGGTATTTTAGGTTCTGAAATGACAGCAGAGAATCCACTGCTCTCTCAGCTGATGGATTTGGTGGAAATCTGCACCTCTTTATTTCACTGCATCTCCTGAACGTGACACAGAGCCCCTGCACTTGTGGCATCACTTTGAGCTGATAAACTTTTCCTCCACCAAGATTTTCTGTTTCTGGTCATGGAAGATGCTGCTGGGCATGTTCTAAACGTCTCAACTTTCCAAATTCTTTCCAAATTCTTTCCAAATTCTGGTGTTTGGGATGTGGCTGGACAATGAGCACTTCTCTCTCCACGTGCTCTTGGTTTCCGTGAGCAATCCTGATCTGGTTTCTCTCCTGTCCAGCGATGAACACAAAATGTTCTGATGGGGTTTGACACCAAAAAACCACAACTTTAAAAAGTCTTCTAGAAAGGCTCGACAGTTACAGAAAATTGGCTGTTAAAAATTCATTTGTAGCCTGGCAAAAAAGGGTTTTAGTAGAGGGAGTAGAAAATAAATAGCAAAGGAAATTCCACCAGAGTGGAGAAATGAGAAATCTGCTTGATTATTTTAAATTATTTTACATGTTGCATCCTGTGTGCTTCCATTATCCACCAAAACAACTCTCAGTCTGCCTCCACCCTTTTTTAAATACTCCCAGCATCCCGATGCTTCTTTGGAATTTGTGATTTGGCCACTTTCAATGAGAAAAATATTAACTACTGAATTTATGTCAACAGAAATGTGCTGTGATAATATGTGAATTAACACCAAATTTAAAATCTCAGTGGGTCTTGTTTTACTGAAGCCTTTTGGATTAGGAATTATTATTTATTTCTTCAAGTGTTTTTTTTTATTTTTTTCTTTGGGTTTTGTCCACTAGCCAATTGTTACCTAATACAAGTTTGGAATTATATATTTCATAGCTGGATTTCATTAAGCAGAACCATAAAAGGAGCTTTTCATTATGAAGGCATTGCAATGAACCTTATGGCAAGTTGGAGCTTTCATTACTTCAAGAGCCTTTCCTGAGGGAAAAAAATTCCCAAATTAATCCTGTAAACTTGCAATAATCTAAATTCTGGCCAGGCAGCATCCTGTTTGCTCTACATTTCTCCCAGTCCTAATGAGAAAATCAGATTTTTGTCTAAATAAACGCAAAATCAGAGCTGCATGTAAGCAGGTTCTGAGTGCTGAGACAACTTTCCAGCTGAAACAGCTCTGAAATTCTGCATCTTTTTTTTGTGCCACTCGAGGAGATTTTGCAAAACCAAATTTATAAACATATGGCCAAGGTCTGAAGTGCTTTTGAAGCACAATTTTTGTTGTTCGTGTCACTTTCCAGTGACAATGGGGACAGTTATTCTGATGGCTGTGTCTCTACTAAAAGCTGGAAATTTGGGAGAGAGGGAGTTGGCAAAGAGCATCTCTGCCTGCCCCAAATGGGAGTGTTGGAGCTGCTTGCAAGGGAAGGAAAACAGGGATTCAGGGAAAAAGAAATCCAGGCACAAAGTGAGGATTCAGCAATAAAAGAAATGATTCTTCTCAGAGGCTCAGTTTGGTTTCCCCTACTCTTAAGTTGTGGCTGAAGGTAAAATTTACTCTTCTATCAATAAATGTTGAATTTCTGAACCCACATTCTGTGATCGTGCACCAGAATGTAGAAAATAAACCCTTTTTATTTAGGTTAGAATAAACCCAGATTTTGCAGACTTTGGCATTTTATGTTTTTAGGCATGAGAGTTGATTGCTTTGTGTTGCTTCTTCCAGGGATTCCTCTGAGGGACCAGAAAACGGGAATTTGCCTTCAGGATTGGAGGCAGGTGAGAAGACTCATCTTCATCCCATAAAGCGTGGTCAGTTCCCTTCCAGATGTGGGCTGTAATTCCAGATGTGGCCTTGGAATCCAGGAGTTAGTGCTGGGATGCCTGATAGCCACGCCTCCAGCAAGGAATAATCCAGGAAAATCTTTGAGGAATTGTGGACTGGTTTGGGGTGGAAGGGACCTGAAAGCCCATCAGGTTCTGTCATAGCATTCCATTAATTTAAGTAAAATATCCTCCAGCAAGGAATAATCCAGAGAAATCTTTGGGGAATCATGGAATGGTTTGGTTTGGAAGGGACCCTAAAGCTCTTCCAGTTCCACCTCCACCATCCCAGGCTGCTCCAAGCCTCAGTGTCCAACCTGGCCCTGGACACTTCCAGGGATCCAGGGGCAGCCACAGATCGATAAAGAGGATTTTTTTAAAGGGATTGGATCGGGGAAAGATCCCAAAGGAAGAGTTGGTTTTATTTTGCTTGACTTAAAGATATTTTGGTGTGAGACCTAAACTCCTCCTTGAAGAAAGGAGCTGGTTGGGTTCTCCTCTGCGGTGGTTGAATGTTAAATTCCACTTTTCTTTCACAGGCATTATGCTAAAATGATAAACAGAAAGATTTTATTGAATCTACGTGAGCAAACAGAATTTTTCAAAACAATTTTTGAATGAGGCCTGACATCCAAAGCGACTCTTCTAAAACATTTCATATTATTTTGCTGTTCTGATTGAAATTCTTGCAAGGCAAGGTTTTCATGGCTGCTCTTTCTGAACAGTAACTAATTACGTTGAAAGGATTACTGCTGTCATTTTAAGAGCAGCAAAATGATGATAAAGTACAAAAACGGGGGGAGAGTTTGTGATTTGCAGTCTCGGAAGAGCAAATGGAATTAACTTGAAATAACTCTTTACATTGCTGCAGTCAAAAGTGAGCAGGATGTGCTATTTCCACGGAAGGTGCAGGCTTTATTTGGTTTGTTGCTTGATTTGCTCTCGCCCTGATTGAATTGGACTGTGGCTGTGCCTCTTACATAAGTAAATATTGCTCAGCAGAAGACCACAGATGGTGGTCCCTTGTTAAAGGCTGGAAGATGTCGCTGTGCAGGTCTCAGGAAGGTTCCTAAGGAAAATAAAAGGGGATTTTTTTAGGGGATTCAAGGTGATTTTCCTGCTCGGTGTGAGTTACAGGGTCCTTTGTCAGCTCTGTGCACACCTCGTGTGTGTGTGGTCTGGATGCTCTGCAGTGCCCAGTCCTTGATGGGCCTGGCCTATTCCCAATCCCAGTTTTTGCTGTTGTATTCCTGAGGAAAAGCAGTGGGGGTGGTGCTTGTGGACTTGGAGCCTGCCCTGCCGTGGTTCTGGTGGTGATTTTTGGTGGGGCAGGAATTAGAGATTCTTCCCATGGCAGGGACCAGATGGATTTGGGATTGTGGCTGTTCTTCACCTGACACCCTTGGGTTGTGACCCTCAACCTCCTAATTTATTTAAATGCTTGCTGTGGCCACAAAAGGGGGATTTTATCTTCCAAAAACCTCCAGAATTAAAGTTAGAGGAATTCTCCAGCTGTGCTGGGCTTGTGCATCTGATGGATTTGGATCTGATGGCTGCAGATGGATTTGGATGCAGACCCAGAAATGAATTTGAGGGTTATTCCAGCAGCTCCAGCAGGTGTGGCAAGGTGCAGCCTGCTTGCCCGGAGGCTTTTGATTTTAATTCACACCTTCCTGAGCAAAGCTGAGCTCAGAGAAGGGAACAGATTCCATCAGCTTCTGAAGAAAGACCTTGAGAGCTTGTGAGGAGAATTAGGGGGAGATGAAAGAGGCAGTGGTGAGGGGTGTTGAGATGGAGATGAACTGCAGGGCACTTCTCTAATTAGTTTAAAGATTTAATATTTTTCCTATTTATGAATTTTTAATATAAATCTGTGGCAACATCTGAAGGTCTACAGGACTTGATGGAATTTTTAGCTTCCTCCCCACCCTCCTTATATTTTTTAGGTCAAAAGGGCACTTTTGCTCCACTGGGGACAATGGCTTGGTGTCAGAATAAAAAGGGACATAACCATAATGATAAATACCTTGCTTAAGCCTTGCTCAGAGAGATCCTTCCCAAGATTTTCTCAGGGCCTTAGAGCTCTCGAATTGCCAGCTCTCCTCTGGAAGATTGTTCCATGGTCAAATGTACCCTGAAGGACAATGAATTTTTCATTGGGTTTTAAATGTTGGTTTTTGGTTTGGTTTTTTTTTTTTTTTCCTCCAGCCCAAAACCATGCCTGATCACCAAACCATGCATCCTGTTGGACTGATTCATGCATAAAAATGCATTTTTAGCTGCATTTGCTACAGTAAATGCATCTCCTTCCTCTCTTGCCAAAAGCTGATGCAGACCTGTGCTAAACATTTTCCCAGGCAATAGAAACTCTGTGATTATGCATAATTGTGATTAAAAACCATTACATTAATATAATGGGTGTAAAGCCACTGGTTTGATTTGAGGAACCTGAGGGGGGAAAAAAAAATCCATTTCAAAGAATTGTGGCAGGGCTTGTTTGTGTGCAAGAACCTCATCAAAAATATTGCAGCTAATTACACCCTGCTTTGTGAGACTTGTGCACTGCAATTGTTAAACTGCACCCTGGGGGTGGTGGTTCTGCCAGGTGTTTGTCACATCCATGGGAAAATTGTGCATTTTGGTTTTTCCAGATGGATCAGAGCAGAGATAATGCCGATGGAATGGGAGCCTGACACGGGATAATGGCCCGGAGGGAAACTGGGACATCGAGCAGAAAGGAGCACTGAAGTGAAGTTCAGGTGTTTATTTCCAAAGCCAAGGGGTTTTTATCCCATCCAAACTACCTGTAGGATGTTTTCTCCATATTTTTTCTCCATATTTTTCCCCGTTTACCTGCATCTACACCAAGTGAGTGATGGGCAGGATTCTGACACTTTGCTTTACTGGTTTACATTTTGCAAGTTTTTGTGTGGCTGGAAAGCTGTGCCCAGGTTGGACTAAAGAATAGATTCACGTTTTAGGAGTGGAAGATGCAAGCATTTTTTGAGAAATCTGGGAATAGTTTGGGTATCAGGGAAAGATTCTTCCCCCAGTGGGTGTTCAGGCGCTGGAACAGGAAAGGAAAAAGATAATTTAAATAATTGATTATTGATTGTTCCCACCTCAGAGCATCACAGCACACAAAAGCTGCTTTGTCCTCTTCCAAGCCTGCACGAGCTGGAGAAATACATTTTGTTTTCTCATTAATGAAATATTAATTGCGTGTTTATATCTTGGTGTGGCCTAAAGTGAATATTAGAGTGCCCATAAATAAAACATTGCCAACTGTAATACAGGACGAGGTTTTCTCACATTTGTCTTAAATGAGCGCATTACAGAGGAGAAGGTAATAAATATTTGATTTCAGGGCATGTTAATGAGGTGCTTGCTCGTGAATTCAAAGTGTTTAGCAGAATTTTCTCTCCCCTTCAAACATGTTATATAGTGCAAACATTGTGAATTATTTAATCAGGAGGATCTTTAAGCACTCCGGTGCTGTGTTTAAAAACCTAAACCCACAAAGCCACAGAAGCAATTAATGGCTGCAGCTTCCCAAACAGATGATAATTTGGTGAGTAATATTGTTTGTTTTCAGTGTGGGGTTTCCGTGGAGGGTTTCCCTGCCTCTGGAGCTCTCCCTGCACACGGTGTGGCACAGCAGAGGCACTCAGCCCACGTGGGCACACTTCCAGCAGGTTTTATTGGCATTTAACCTGCTGGGATGTGCCATCCGGGCTGTTTTAACACAAATGCAAACTGTGGGGTTGAAGTTTTTCAGTTAAATCCACGTTTCTCACCAGTCACCCCCACATTCTCGTGGAAATACTGCAGGTGTTGGAGAGCAGAAGGAAGATGGGAGGGTCCAGCCTGGTGGAATTTGGTTTCTCTCCCTTGCAGTTCTTCTCCTCTCTGCCTGGCCTGGTGTGAAATTTCTGTATTGTTACACTCTGTGGTGGGTTGGGTCTGTCTAGGTTGTTGTAATTACCCAAATAATTATGATTATAGCTGTGTTATGGAGGGGATTCCTCTCTGGGAGGGTGGGGAAGGGCTGGAATAGAATTCCCAGGGCAGCTGCCCCTGGATCCCTGGCAGTGCCCAAGGCCAGGTTGGACATTGGGGCTGGGAGCAGCCTGGGACAGGGGAAGGTGTCCCTGCCATGGGAATGGGATGGGATGGGATGGGATAGGATAGGATGGGATGGGATGGGATAGGATAGGATGGGATGGGATGGGATAGGATAGGATGGGATGGGATGGGATAGGATAGGATGGGATGGGATGGGATGAGATGAGATGGGATGGGATTTCAGGTCCCTCCCCACCCAAACCTCTCCATGATTCTATAAAGATGAAACCCTCCACTAAAAGTGGCAATCCCAAATACTTCTCCTCACGTGAGCCCGTGGTTTTATTCAGCCACTGCACCAATGACACGCTTTTTTTCTCGTTTCTTTTTGCTGCTTTGCATCTCTGAGAGTGAACTTTGAAGTGCTTCTGGATTTTGCACTTCCATCAAAGCCTCTCCAGCCCGTGCAGGGGTGAGAGCGGCTCTGAAGGTGGTGATGGTGGAACCTCACTGGTGGGCAAGTCAAGGGCTCAGCCAGGAGCAGCTCCTTTGGGAGGGGTTTGTGGATTCTTGTAGGGTCTTGAAAGGAGAAGAAGGACTGCAGGAGCTTCAGCAAATAATTAAAAGCTACAACTGGGTTTTGCTTCTCTGCATGTCTAAATAAAACCAGTCTCCTCAGGAAAGATGGGGTCAAAAACTCTGCAGGCTCAACAAAACAGAGCTGGTGTAAATTCCTGGTTTAGTTTGGCTTTAGGAGGAGTTGCAAAGACAAAAGTCTCATAAAAATCCCAGTATTTGGAGTTCTTAGGCTGAGCAGAGCTTTGGGATCAGGAGATGAGATCCATTTTCACACCCAAATAGGGGTGGAGCCCCCAGCCAGGCTCAGGCAGAGCAGCTTTCTCTGAGGTGTCTCCTCAGCTGTGAGTCTGGGATTCCTTGTTGGAAATATTCATATTTAATATATCCTGAATCATTTGGGTCATCTTCCTGCATCAGGAAAACCACGAGGAGAAAACCACAGGACTCAGAGCTGATATTTTGGAGCAGCATTTGAGAAAAATGCCTTTTATGAGGAAAGGAGATGAACCTTGATGTGGTTCTACCACTTTCTGAAACAAACTGCATTTCTGCCCGCTGGGCCTGAGCTGGCAATTCCCTTGTTGGGAGAAAGAGTGGGAATGTTGGAAAACTCCTGGAACCAGGCCCTCGAAATGTCCCTATCAGCACCCTCCCCAAATGTCCTGGCCCTTCCCAGCTGAAGCCATGGAACCTCTGCCCCAAAACCATCGTGTCCCTTGCTAACGGCCGAGTTAGGGAAAGGGAACTGAAAAGCAGGAATGTCAGAAAAAGGAATTGCTAAAATCCTGAGGAGCTTTCATCTCCCTCAAAGCCAGGAGAAGCAGGGATTTTTGACGAAGGGAGATCTGGGAAGGCTGGGAGAGGTGAGAAATGTTTCCACTCTCACTTTTCCTAGCATGTAATTATCTGTTTTTTAAATTTTCTTTTATTTTTTTTTTTAATCAGACTTGCCACTTTTCCTCCAAGGAATTCATTCCCCAGGGAGCAGATAATTGAGAGGGGCCTGTCAAGGTGTCCCAGTGCTATTTCACCAGGCTTAATCTCAGTTTTAAACCAGCTTTCACTGCAGGAAATGGCTTCAAAATGCTTCAGCATTTTGTGCAATGCAGACTCGGCTTTTAAAGGGCATGAAAGTTAAAATGCAAAACAAAATTCAATGAAATATTAAATTTAAAGCCATTTGCACTGCAAACACTGAACTGTGAGGAAGCAAAGCCAGCTCTGGAAATTGAGGTGTGGGTGAAGATTCCAGAATCTTTCCTTCCAGGAGCTGGGATCAGCCCTGGTTTAGGAAATATTCAGGTTTATCCCAGGAAAACAAGGCCCTGACTAGCTAAAAATTAAGTATATTAGGCTTAGTCTGGAGTGTTTATCAGAATAATAACCACAAAAAAAAAACCCAACCCAAACCCAAGAAAACCCAAAAGATACTGCAGTGATGAATGGTTTTAATTAGAAGGAGGTAAAGACCACTTTAAAAAAGATATAATTTCAAGCACTTTCTGTATTTTAGTGCTCCTGGAAGGCAAAGAGTATTAATTCCTGGAGCAAGAATTGGAGAAGTAATTTGGCCTGGCTTTAATTTAGTAATGATACAATCTAGCTATAATTAAATGGGAACAAAAAAATGTAGGGAACAAAATTGAGTTAATTTAGGTCCAAACTTGGTTTGTTCCTCTGCAGTTAATTTGCTCTTTCAGTTGGGAAGCATCACCATCCTCAGGTAAATAGAAGTGCAATCAACAGCCCATAAATTCCACAGTGTTATTTAAGTTATTGTGAGGGAAAAAGTGATAGGAAAATCCTTAAATTACGATTTTCCTGGGTCATAAACTTCTCTCTAGTTGAGAGGGCTAATTGTGACAAAAATGGAAGCGTGGTGATCTGTGTTTTTGACTTAGAGATTTCAATCTGTTGGTTTTTTGATCAGTGTTTCTAGATTTTCATAAATTTGACTTTTTTGATTTCCCAGTCCACGATTCAAAAACACAAAATCAAATTTCAAAATAATTTGCTAAATCTTCCACAATACTATTGAAAATAAAATCTTAAAGCTTGGAGGAGCCACACTCAAATTCCTTTTTGTATGAAGTTAGAAAGATTCCCATCCACAGCAGACATTTAGTAATGAGGAATTATATTTATTAAGTTTTAATAAATATTTTAAAATATTTAAAATCTTTTAAATATTTATCTGCAGGAGCAGCAAATGAGTCTGTGCATGCATCTGGATAATTTGGCTCTGTCAGTATTGATCCCTGTTTTTTTTGTTGTTAATCCCTCTGGGAAAAGGATCCTCTCCATAATATTCCCAAAACATTGCCATAATATTACCATAATATTGCCATAATATTCCCATAGTATTCCCATAATATTCCCATAGTATTCTCATAATAATTCCATAATAATCCCATAATATTCCTATAATATTCCCATAATGTTCCCATAATATTCCAATAATAATCCCATAATATTCCCATAATATTCCCATAATGTTCCCATAATGTTCCCATAATGTTCCCATAATGTTCCCATAATGTTCCCATAATAATCCCATAATATTCCCATAATCATCCCATAATATTCCCATAATGTTCCCATAATGTTCCCATAATAATCCCATAATATTCCCATAATATTGCCATTATATTCCCATTCATAATATTTCTTGTTGATTCTGCAGTTTTATTCCTGCTACTTTCCTTTTCCTGAGAAGAAGGGGAAACTTCCTTAATCCCAGGCAGTGATAAAAATATAAGTGACAGCTGAAAATAAAATAAAAAAATGTAAAAAAAATTGGGATTTCCTGCCCTTCTCCAGCCCTTGGAATACTGCAGGAGTTGAGGAGGGGGATAAGCAGGCAGCCTGTGGCTCTTTGGAGTGCTTTATCAGTGCTCCTCAAAAATATCAAAGGGGAAATTTATTCCTTGTCAGAACAGCCCTGATTGATACAGCTCCCATGCATCCATGAGCTGATTCCCAAATATTCTCTGGGAAAATGGCATTTGTGGGGTGGCATTTCGTTCTGAGGCCGTTTTTAACTCCTGTGACCATTTTCCAGCTTTGTTTTAATTTTGTTCTGAAAACCATGGGCTCCTCCCTGGCTCCGAGGCTGTCTCACAGCATTAAACCCCAGTTTTAGTGGTTCAAATTCTACAAATTTCCATTGAACAAAGCTTCGTTTTGCAGTGGTTGTGAGTGCCTGGAGTTCCACAGTTTTGAAGCCATACCTCAGAAATTGGCAGCTTTTTGTTTGATAAAATGTTCATCCTCCTTTGATTTCCTCACTGTTATCTCCTTGGGTGAATTTGCTTTTCTGGATGTCCCTTGGCATTATTTATTTTGTTTAAAATGAGGGAAGAGCAGGATCCTATTTCACCTGAACAGGTTTCTTAATTATTGAGAAAAAGGAATTTATGCAATTGTATTTTCAGATCCGTCCTCCTGATCATTTTTAAATGACTTTATAGCTGGTGTAGAAATACATTTTCAACAATTTCTGTAAAGCAATCCTCTTTTATGTCTATCTTAATTACTGGCTTATCTCTTATTTTTATTTTCCTGCTCTTTCTGTTTCTTTCCCAATCCTCCATCCATCAAAAATCTTCCTAAATAGCCGAATAAAAAGTGCATTTTTTTCTCCTGTTTAATGCGAGCCAGGCTCTGATGGCTGTGACATCTCTTGCTAAGAGAGAACAAAGAAAAACCACTCAACTCCAAATAATCCAAGCCTGCCTTGTCACAGCTGGGGTATGGGGCCTATTAAAGCTTTATTGCAAAAGCAGTGGTGCTCAAAGAAACTTGCAGACCTTTGTGGGCCTGGCTGTGCATTGGCAGGAATAATAAAAAAAAAAAAAAAAGGAAATATTAAATAAAAACCTTTAGACTTTACAAAATGTTTCAGTGCAGCCTCTGAGCTACGATGGAATAATTCTGCAGCAGTTTTGAGCAGGTCTGAGAGAGGCAGAACTGGCCAAACTCGACAGATCGTGGCAAAGGCTTTTCCTTCCCTTGGACAGATGCTCAGGGAAGTGATTCCAAGAGCTCTCGATGGCTTTTGGGATCCTGAGCCAAGCCTGCACAGCACCAGCAAGGTCTTAGGCTGCACTCAGAGTGCCAGGGGAGGGTGCAGAGAGATTTGCAAAAATGTGGTTTATTTTTCATATCCAGGTGGGAGTTTGGGAGTGGGAATATGGATGTTGGCTCCTCAGCCTGGGAGGAGGGACCATTAACCACCAGGCTTGCTCTGAGGTTTTATTCCTGCCATTTCAGTGCAGATCTGATTTATGGGGTTTATTTTTCCTCTTTAAGGGGTGATGTGTCTGCATCCCAGCCCAGGAGGTGCTCTGGGAACTGGAAAGGAGGAAAGGGAGAACCCTTCCTTTTGGGAAGCCCAATTAGGGGATGAATGGCACAGGTGACTTCACTCATTTGTGTTCCCTGTGATTCCTGGGATGAAACACAGCCCACAGGCTGCTCTGCTCCTCGGGGCTTTGGGTATTTTACTGTTTGTGGCTGTAAAAACACAACAGGGAATACCTGAACATATGCTGGGGCTGACTGGGAGCCGGGGAACATCAAATGAATGAGCACTTGCTGAAGTGTTTGTGTGCAGGAAAAGCAGCTCTGACTCTCTGATTTCCAAACCCTGCTGGAGCACGCTTTTGGAAAACACTTCAGCAGAGGTGCTGCCTCTTAAATACCCAAATTATCCTAAAAATTATCCTGAAAATTATCCTGAAAATCTCTTCTTGTTCATTAAAACAGCTTCCCCCTTGATGGGTTCATCTGTCAGGGCAGGGCTTCGCTGCCCACGGGGTTCCTCTGGTGTTTTACATTTCCTTCAATATTCAAGGAGGAAAATAAAAAAAATAATTAAAAAAAAGGGAAGTGATTCCACAGCTCTTGCAGCTCTCATCTAATAAAATGTTATCCTGTGAAATATCAAAGTGCCAGCACTCAGGGAGCTCTGGATAAGGATGAGCTGAGCACCTGAAGTGGCTCCTGCTGGGATGAGCTGATCCAGCCCAAATCCAGCATCCCTGGGAGCTGTGGATGTGCTCCAGGAATTCTGCCTGAATCCCTCTGAACAAAATGTTATTTAAAATATGATCCTAACAGGGAATCCACACAGTGCTGGCCCCTGTGCTGAGCTGTGGTGAAATCCACAAATGTTTTGGCTGAAAGGATGCAGGTTCTGAAATTTGTGGGAAATATTGGGTTCCTTTGGGGTTTTGGTCAGGTGAGAAAGGGAAGCTTGCCTGAAATGACTGAATTTTTTTTCATTATACTAAAAGGTGGAAATCTCAGAATTAATCTGATTCACAGAGAATTTCCAGAGTGAATTTTTGGTTTATTGTTCAAGACATTTGGGGTAAGTTTTAGGTTCATTTTGAAATGGTATCTGGATTAAATAGTTTGAAGTTTATCCATTTTCATGGCTTTGCTGTTTCATTTCCATTTGAGTGGATTTAATGATAAGAAATCCTTTAAAATTTATCTCAAGGTGTCTTTTAAGGGCTCATTAATTAATTTCCTTGGCTTTTGAGATATGACAGCCTTATTTTTGTGTTTTCCTTGCTGCTGTGATAGTCTAGGAATGCTAAAAATGCTAAAACTGAATTACATCTCACTTTGCTTGGCTGACATTGGCTCAATTGCTTTCATCAGCCAGCAGATGACACTTACAGGTCATTTGTCCTCATTGGGATTCTGAAGTGGCTGAGTCATTTTTTATTCATTCTCAAAGTATTTATTTTAATGATATTTTTGCCTGTTTTACTGTGGTTTTCAGTAAAGGGCCAGGTAGGTATTAAAACTAACAGTCTGTTCCCAGCTGGTGACCAGAGTAATGTTTATGGAACTCTCTGTGCCACTCAGGTTTCTCATTTGGTGGATGCAAAGTTTCTTCCATCAGTAGAATCCATCAAGATTCTGATGGAAAATATCAAGTTTCTAAATCCAGCTGCAGCTTAAGGGATAAAATTAATTAATATTAGTTATTATTTTGGCAGTAGTTGTACTCTGAAAAAAATTCCTGTTTATCTTATTCACAAGATATTGAGTTTTCATGGGATCCCAGACTGGTTTGGGTGGGAAAGGGACCCTAAAGCTTTTATTCCAGCTGGAATTTCATTCCACGGCAGCTGATGGATCTGGGAGTGAGGAATGCTGGTTCAATCCAATTCCAGCCATGGAATCACAGAGTTTGAGTTGGAATTGGCCTCTGGAGATCCTCTGCTGCAACCCCTCTGCATCCAGAGAATCTTACACAGGTGGGATTGGAATGGCTCCAGAGAGGGAATTTCCAATTAAAAAACCATGGGGCAAAACCTCATCAGCACCCAACTGCTCCTGTACGTGGTGGAATTGTTGCTGTAACAAAGTTCTGTTGGAGAGGCTGGGTAAAACCTGATTTTTACTTACATTTTTTCCAGATATTTCCTTTGGAAACCCTCCCCAGCCTGCAAATGGGAGCAGATTTGGGTAGGAAAGGGAACTCGAAGATTTCATTCCATGGCAGCTGATGGATCTGGGAGTGAGGAATGCTGGTTCAATCCAATTCCAGCCATGGAATCACAGAGTTTGAGTTGGAATTGGCCTCTGGAGATCCTCTGCTGCAACCCCTCTGCATCCAGAGCATCTTACACAGGTGGGATTGGAATGGCTCCAGAGAGGGAATTTCCAATTAAAAAACCATGGAGCAAAACCTCATCAGCACCCAACTGCTCCTGTACGTGGTGGAATTGTTGCTGTAACAAAGTTCTGTTGGAGAGGCTGGGTAAAAAACCTGATTTTTATTTATATTTTTTCCAGATATTTCCTTTGGAAACCCTCCCCAGCCTGCAAAGGGGAGCACTCCCCAAAGCTCTAGGAATGAGGCAGTCAGTTAAATTTTCCTGGGGGATGAAATGGATGAATTTTGACTTGGAAGCTGTGGGAGGAAAAGCACAAGAACTCTTGTCAGACACCTGTAGCTCAAACCCACTTCACATGCCCTGCCTCTGCCTGAATCATCCTCATTTGCAATTCAGCTCTCAGGGATGAGGAGTTTCCTTCCATTTGGGCTCCACAGGGGCTCTCAGGAAAGGCTGAAGTCAGCTCAGAGAATCACTGAGCTCATGCAGAAGCGAGGCCGAGGTGTTAATGGAGCTACAGGACAAAGCTTTTGAGATGGAAAGGCAGGAGGCCAAAATCAGATTTAAAGGATATTTTATTGGGAGGAATCAGGCCTTTATTAAAGGCCTGCATTTCCAGATCACAGAGTGATGAGTGCTTTCCAAAGGGGTATTGAAAAAATGAAGATTAGAGAGATTCTGGGATTTTTTTGGGGTGGTTTTTTTGCATGTTAAAAGGATCACGGAATCACAGAATGGTTTTGGGCTGGAAGGGACCTTAAAGTTCATCCTATTCCCCCCCTGCCATGGGCAGGGACACCTTGCTCTGTCCCAGGCTGCTCCAAGCTCCATCCAGCCTGGCCTTGGGCACTGCCAGGGATCCAGGGGAAGGAATTCCATCCCTGCCCCTCCCCACCCTCCCAGGGAGGAATTTCATCCCAATATCCACCCTAAATCCACTCAGAGTTTAAAGCCCTTCGTCTGCCCCAGTGGGATCTCCTCAGCCAGCAGCTCCAGTGGCACAGGTGAAGTTTCCCCCTGGGAATCTCCAGCAGTTTTCTGGAGAATGGGGCAGAGCACGGGAGAAACAACAACAGAACTGTCAGCACGGAATGTGCTGGGGAACAATTCCAAACCTCCCTGCAGAGCAAACCCCAGAGAGGCTGAGGAGCCCCAGAGAGGCTGAGGAACAGCACCCATGGAGTTGTTTGGGTTAAAAAGCCCTCTGAGACTGAGTCCAGGCATTGGCCCAGCCAAGGCCACTGCTGGTCCCTGTCCCCTGGGAGAGGAGAGCACGGGGGGACACCAGGGTCCCCATCCTGCTGCTTCTCCTCCCCACACACCACGCTCAGCTTGGAGTTTCCCCAGGAATGACGTGCCCATGTCCCAGCCCTGGAGGGCAGGAGTGGTGCAGGGATTGCCTTCGTCATTTGCAGCCCCATTTTTGGGCTGAAACCCAAAAAACTTTGCTTAAAACCCTGCGGATTCTTTGTGTGATAGTTTGGAGCTCTGTCTCGGAGCTGGAGCTCGGCCTCCTGCACTCACGGGAGCCTTTAAGGTACCAGGGCATTAAAAGAGGCTTGGGTTGAAACTTGTCGAGGGGAAATAACAACCTGCAACTGCTCAGCTTCCTGATTAAAACCCCCACAACAGTGGCTGCGTGAGGACAATGTTTTCTCAAGCATTAGTGATACTTTAATTCAACACTGCAACGACAACGGAAAAAATGGATTTTATTGCTCTCTGCTTTATGGATCATGAATTTAACTGAGCTAAATAGTCAAAGTCCAGGTGAATAATGCTGCTTTAGTGAGCTGCTGACCACATTTGCTCCTGCATTTCACTAACTGTTTATTTTTTGTTCTGCTTACTCAGCTTTTCACATTTTGAACTCCAAAGAACAGCAAAGAAACCGAGGCTCTGTCTGCCTTACAAGGTTTTGTGCACCTTCTCTGGTAGGTTTTTCCTCTTCTGAATGGATTTTAGTCAAACTTTGAAGAATATTTGTTTTTAGGGCCCAGTTTGGTAGCGCTGTGAAATGAGTTTGTTTATGATTCTTTTCCTTTTCCTTTTCCTTTTCCTTTTCCTTTTCCTTTTCCCCCCTTTCCTTCTCCCAGGATTTTCCCTTTTGGGGAGCACAATATAGACAGCAAAATATCTTAAAGTGGTTTCTTTGATGAAATGTTACCTCTGCTTCCCACCCTCAAATTTAATGAATAATAAACCACAAAAATTTAATAAATATATAGCCAGTGGATGATTGAGGTTTTGGGATTTGGCTGCTTTTCCATCCCTGCTCTCCCTGCTCTGGAGCTGGGATGTTTTGCTGGGTGATTCATGGCTCCATTCCTGCCTTTATTCCTTTAAGAGCACCTGGAGGGACAATGTTTCACCATTACCCTAAAGAGCTGAGCTGCTTTTTTGCATAGTTCCAAATCTTCCATTTAATTCCACTTTAGTTTAAATGTTTCCCGTTGACTTCCCGCATTATTTTTTCGGCTTTAAAGAAGTTTCTTTGTTTTTTACCCTCTAAACTTCACAGAGGGAATGTGAAATTGGGTCAAACCCCAGTTTTATTTTGTTCTGCTGAAATGTTTTATTCCCGATATGAAATTATTTCATTTGTAGGAGTTGCCAGTGGTGAATTTGACTTGATGTTTCAGCTGGAAAAGGTGGCACATTCCCAATGTGCAAAATTCCCAGTGTGCTCCCACTTCTCCTGAGCAGTTCCCCAAAGGTGGAAACACCTTTTTTGGGGGTGGTGAAAATAATTAAGGCGGCTTTTGTGTTGGACTGAAGTATTTTAGTTTGGAGGGATCAGCTCCTTCAACATTTGGGGTAAATATCCCAAAAAGCTTCAAATTCTGTTCTTTTGCTGAGTCCTACCAGGAGATTTTGTGGGTTTTTGGGAAGTGTGATGGGGTGAGGTTGGTGGTTGTGTCTGCAGCTCACTGCTCACTTATTCCACATCTCCCAAAATGTTTTGGGACTACCAAACCTTGGAGGGGAAAACAATTGGATTAACTGCTCCCAGCTGCATTGTGTGCCTGGTTCCACCAAAATAAAAACCTCTAACCCCCAAACTCTGGGAAATGGATCTGGTGTTGGTAAAATGTTAGATGAATTAATGTTCAATGGTATGTGAGGTCAGTTCCAATAAAAGCTTTTAAAAAGTGGGGGGAAACCATGAACAATCTTCATAATTTTCTAATTAACACGCAGGATCTGAAACAGATTTAATATTTTAAAGCTAAAATTTCATGAAGGAGCAAGAGAAAAGAGTATCCATGGAATATTTGGCGTTTTCCAGGAGTTTGCCTCCCATTCTGGGCTTTCCTGTATCAGTCCCAGCCAGGATTGCTCCAGGGGATGAGCTGCAAGGAACACACCCAGAAAATGGGTGGAAAATCAGTGCTGGGGTTTGTTCCTTGCTGCATTGAGATAAAGAGGAGCAGCAGCACTGACCAGACAGCCCTCGGGACATTTTGGGTTTTTTTCTTGAAATCTCCTTGCTTTACTATCATTATTTTTTTTTCCATGAGGGACTAATGGCATTTAAAAATATTTTAAATTAAGAAATGAAAAAATCGTTGTAGGGAAGACAGGAGGTAAAATGAGTTGATAAAACTTTAAAAAACCCCCAAATATTTGTAATGATTTTGCTGATATTATTGTTGCATTATTGGATGCACTGAGTGGAGTAATTAGTACAAGCTGCAAGTAAATTGGTGTAAAACAATAATGCTAAAAAATTATTTTAATTGCTTTCATCTTCTGTTAAAATGGTTTTTCTAGGATATTCTCTGATTTCCCATTGAATCTTCCAGATTTATTTTACTTAAAATAAATGGTGTAATTTTAAAAAATTTAAATAATTAATTCCTATTTTGTGGGACACTCTTTCCTCTTGCTCTTTCATAAAATATTAGCTTGAAAAGCTTAAATTTGTTTAATATCCTGCATGTTGATTAGGAAATGATGAGGATTTTCCAGGCACAAGCATAAATTTTGAAAGTGGAGCTGAAGTCCTACTCACAGATAACAAATCCCAGTTATATCACCAATAATTATGTTATTAAAATTGATGCTTTCAATCACTAATAAGGCAAGAAATTTGGCACTGGGGCTGAAATAAGAACAACATTTCCTCCTTCTTTTTCAGTTTCATAGGAGTTTGATGAAATATTTCCATGGTGAGTTTTAGGTGCAATAATCCCATAAATCAGGTGGGGATTAGGAGAATAGAGGGCAGATTATGAGGCTAAACAGAAATTTATTCCCTCCCTGGGAAATGGGATTTGGGGTTTCCAGGGGTGTTCAGGAGTGTCTGTGCCCTGCTGAGGGTAAGGACAGGCAGGTGCCAACTACAGCGTGGTTTCCATGAGAAAATGGAACTTTTTGGAGTTTTTCATGGAAATATTTGAGGAACGACTCCAGAGGAGGCAGCAGGATGAGCAGAGGGATGGAGCAGCTCTGCTGGCAGAGCTGGGATTGTCCAGCCTGGAGAGGAGAAGCTTTGGGGTGAGCTCAGTGTGGCCTGGAGGAGCTGCAGGAAACATGGAGAGAGACTTTGGAGAAGGAATGGAGGGACAGGACACAGGGAGTGGCTTCAAATGGACAGAGAGTGGGGTTAGATGGGATTTTGGGAAAGATTTGTTCCTGGGAGGGTGGGGAGGGGCTGAGCTGGAATTCCCAGAGCAGCTGTGGCTGCCCCTGGATCCCTGGCAGTGCCCAAGGCCAGGCTGGACACTGGGGTTGGAGCACCTGGGACAATGGGAGGTGTCCCTGCCATGGGATGAGATGATTTTTAAGGTCCCTTCCATCCCAAACCATTCCATAAGTCTGTGATAAGAAGAATTCCCACTTGCCAGTCTCCAGTTTCACCAGTGCTTCCCCATGTTCAATCCCATTTTGGTTTAAGGGTTGCTCAAATGAATTAAACTTGAAAGCAACAGAACCAAAGCTGTGAGTGCCCCGAGTTAAACGGGGAGGTTTAAATGCAGTAAACATTGATGGAACTCCTGAATTCCCCATTCCTTTGTTTCCTTTTCCTTTGTTTCCAGGCTTTTATGTCATGTTGGTAATTACAGCACTGCAGATTTTCCAAATGCCCTTTTTGTTGTCCTTTAGCACTCCAGCACAGCCCTCACCCCTTCTCCTCTGGGATGTTAGAACATGAGAAAATTGTCTGAAAGATTGCTGTGTTTTAAGGCACTTTCTGAAGCGCTTCTAGTTGAAAAAATCATCATTTTGTGGCAATGACAGCTCGATGCTCTATGAATATCCCTGCTCCCATCCCCACCGTGGCAGCCTCGAGCAGTTTATTCACCACACACTCCCAAGGATTTTGGGTTTTGTAGCCTCCAAGGTCAGGCACTCTGGTGGAAGCCAAGCTGGGACGCAGCACCCTCGTTTTTTCTGGAAATTTGGGAGAACAAAGTGGTTTTTTTTTTTTGTGGAGTCACAGAATTCTTTAGGTTGGAAAGGATCTCTGGGATCCCTGAAGTGCCACATGCACAGGGCTGTTAAATCCCTGCAGGGATGGGGACTCCACCACTGCCCTGGGAAGCTGTGCCAGGGTTGGACAATCCTTTCTGTGGGGAAATTTTCCATCATATCCAACCTAAACCTCCCTTGGCACACCTTGAGGTCGTTTCCTCTTGTCCTGTCACTGATTCCTGGGCAAGAACTGATCCCAACCTCCCTTCAGGTGATTGGAGAGAGAAATTAATTCCCTTCTGAGCCCCCTTTTCTCTTGGGATGCAAAGTTTGTGCTTTCTTCAGGTTTTTCCAGATTCCCTCAGATTTTTTCCAGATTCCCTCAGGTTTTTCTGGGTTCCTTCAGGCTTTTCCTTTAGGCTTTTCTAGATTCTTTCAGGCTTTTCCAGTTTCCTTCAGGTTTTTCCAAGTTCCTTCAGGTTTTTCAGAGTCCTTCCTTCAGATTTCCAGATTCCCCCAGGTTATTCCAGGTTCCTTTAGGCTTTTCCAGGTTCCTTCAGATTTTCCCTTTAGGCTTTTCCAGATTTCTTTCGGCTTTTCCAGGTTCCTTCAGGATTTTCCAGATTCCTTCAGGCTTTTCCAAGTTCCTTCAGACTTTTCCAGATTCCTTCAGGTTTTTCCAGATTCCTCCAAGCTTTTCCAGGTTCCTTTAGGTTTTCCCAGGTTCCTTTATGCTTTTCCAGGTTCCTTCAGACTTTTCCAGGTTCCTTCAGGCTTTTCCTTCAGGTTTTTCCAGGTTCCCTTAGGTTTTTGCAGGTTCCTTCAGGTTTTCCCAGATTCCTTCCAGTTTTTTCAGGTCCCTTCAGGTTTTTCTGGGTTCCTTCAGGCTTTTCCAGGTTGGATGCAAAGGCAGAAGTCTCTGAGAATGAATTATTCAGCACAAATCATGCTTGAGGACTGCTGGCTTGACCCAACAGTCTCAGCAGTTCTTACAAATTCTGTGGAAAATCAAATAGAAAATTGTGGTAGCTCGGGTTAACCAAAAGGTTGAAATTTCCCTTAAAAAATAAAGAAGGAAACTGACTCAGAAGATTTGGTTTGGCTGTGTCCATCCCTCAGAGGGAGGTGCCTGATCCTGCCTGATGTGGAAGATGGGAAAATAAACGGATCTCATTTGCTGCTTCTGAAAACAAAGCTGTGATTTATTCTAGTAAAGCTACTTAGAATTATTTGGAAAAAAAATAAAAAGAAAAAAAAACCCCATCAAACTTCATTATTGTACTGGGAAAAAAGGCATTGAGAAAGAATTAACAGCTGAGAATTAATGGTCTCATGGATTGATCAAATTTTCCTCCATGAGGGACATTCCCAGGGTGGTTGCTCAGCCCTGAAGATCTCGAATGGGACTTGAAGGATTTAATATTCTGCAAGATTCATTATTTAATGTTTAATATGTTGAAATTGTCTTGTTTGTCATTTAAGGTGGCATGTTGTTTTATTTCTCATTTTTTACCCTTTAGGCTGTGCATTGGGAGATGAACTCTGCTCAGATCCCAGCAGAACAGCTCAGAATGCCTGGGTTGGTGTAATTAAAATCTGTGCTAAGTGAACCTCATTAGCAGTTCTCTTAGACTCTCCTCATATTTCTCCTTCCTATTGATAAGAGGTTAAATTTCCAGCAGATTACATTGGATTATCATGGGTAGAATACTTTAAAAAACTGCTTTGTTCTCTGTGAGTTCTTTTTCCCCACTTTTTTTCTGGTTATTTAACTACCAGTTCTTTTTCTCCACTTTTTTTTCTGGTTATTCAACCACCCTAAAAATGAGATTTGAACCCAAAAGAAATAAAACCATGCATAAAGCAAGATTTTTGTTCATATAGGACTCATATCCTGTTGGATTAATTCCTCCTTTGTTAGAACTTGCATTTCTAAAATGCTGCAGGTTCGCAGGTAACTTTTTAAATTTGCTTAAAAGAAGGAGGATTTTATACATTTTCATTTTTAAAACAAAATCAGTTCCTAGCACAAGGGATAAGCCAATTTTGCCCAGAATTTCTTGCACATGCAGCATCTAAAATAGCTGCATGAAGATGGAGCAAAGTTTAAATGCTTTTTTATTCCCTGCTCTGCTTCTTCACAGTTATATTTTTGAGCTCTCTGCTCTCTCTCTCTCTCTCCTGGAAAATGTTTGGGAAATGGAGGAGGATGAAAAGTGATGAATTCCAGGTCAGGAGGGCACTGAGTTAAATGCAGGCAGCGAGTTCTTCCTGAAATAATCTTCTGTTTTCCAGCCAGATTGGTTACGGGGTGAGCACAGGTGTCAGGGGGATTTACCAAGAAATAGGGATGCCTGAGAACTCCCAGATACCTCACCCAACCAGGAATTATCAGGTTTTACTGCAGTTCCATGGCTTCCTCCCCTGGAAGGAGCAAGGAGCTGAATCTGCACCCCACAGCCTGCAGGAATTATTTATCCTCTGGAATTTGGTCTGAATTCTGCAGCCATCCCCGTGGTTTTGCCTTAGAGATTCTGTAATTATCTGAATTAATATCACCCCATTTAGGCACTAATGGCATTAAGCAGCAGATGAAGTACAACCATTAATGGTAAACAAGCAAGAGGGGAAAAAAAGGGATTTATTCAATGCCCAGCATCCCAGTTTATCCATTCCTGGATCATTCACTGCTCCCACAGCCAGCAGAAAGGAAGGAATCATTTGACTTATTAATATAATGAAGATCAATGCAGTCTGGGAGCACAGGGTTGAGGGAACAACATCATTGCCCTGCATTTATTGGTGCAAGGAGCAGAGTGGTTCCAATGGTGCCTGAAATTGGGAAGGAGCTGGGAAGAAATCGAGAGCTTTGCTTGGAGCTGGGATTTGTTCTGTGGGATGCTTCTGTGGGTTTCTCTTCCTCCTTTAATGATTCTTTGTGGGATTCTTTTCCTCCTTTAATGATTCTTTGTGGGATTCTCTTCCTCCTTTAATGATTCTTTTGTGGGATTCTCTTCCTCCTTTAATGATTCTTTTGTGGGATTCTTTTCCCCCTTCAATGATTCTTCTGTGGGTTTCTCTTCCTCCTTTAATGATTCTTCTGTGGGATTCTTTGCCCCCTTTAATGGTTCTTCTGTGGGATTCTTTTCCTCCTTTAATGGAGTAATGATGATTACTTAATGGAGTAATGATCAGTGGTTGTGTTGAGCTTAATCAGGATAAAAGAAGGAAAATATAGAGTGGGAACACAAAACGTGTAAACCCAAAACATATAAACTTTCTATTTGTTTCTTTCTCCTGGATTCCTTCAGGAGAAGATTCTGGGTTTTTTTAAGGGGGAATAAAACCAGCAGTGGTCTTGAGCTGAAGGTGCTAAAAAGCAACACTTTGCAGCAGAAACCTCATTATTTTCTTCTTTTCTCTGGCCAAGGTGTCCTGTCCCTGCTGATTATCCAGGGAATGGCTGAGCCAGGTGGGACTCTGCATCTGCCACATTTCCAACCTCCCTCTTCTTTCACTCAGCTCCTGAAGGGGACAACCTGGAGCAGTAAGCCAGGGGAGAAACTTCCATTATTTCCTGTGGGTCTTTATTTGCCTTTCAATGATTCTGTTGATAAAAATGAGCTCCCAGCTCTCTTCCTCCTCCTCCAGCAATAACTTGTATTTTTGGGATTTTCCATTAGGTTTGACATCCACACTTGCCCAATTCCATGCCCATTTTTCCTAATTAAAAGTACTCCCCAGAGGATGGCAGATCCCTGCCTGAGCCCTTCAGGAGATCTAAAAAAATTCTGAATTTTTGCATTTCGGGGAGGCTGCCTCAGCCTCTGTACTGTTTACCAGGCAGACTGTGTGGAGGTGCTTTTATTTCCTTTCAGGGTTTATTTCCTTTCCTCGTTTTCCTTGCAGGAACCAGGAAATTCCAGGTGAAAGCAGCTGAAGTGGAAGAGCAGCTCTGACTCGTTTGAGCTGATCAGGACTGGGTCCGAGTCAACATCTCCCCAAGTGTGGTTATTTGCCAGCTTCATTCCAGGATTTCCTAAGAAATTTTAAGATTCAGCAAGGCCTGGGCAATGAGAAACAGGATTGAAGCTCATCCAGGCTTTTGTATCCCAATATTCCCCAAACTGTGAGTATTGTTTGTGTGTCTAAGTGTTTCTGTCTCTCTGGTTTTCCTCCCCAGAAGAAGAATTTTTTGTTTTGCAGAACAATTTTTTGGTTCTGCAGAACAATTCTCGAATGTGTTTGCAGCTGCTAAAGTTGGATTTTCCTCGGGGCTTTGGCAGGTGTGGGGAGGAATGTTGAGCACTGACCTCACTGCTCCCACCCACTGCAAATCTCTGCGTTTACCAGAGCCAGGAAATTAATGCTGCTGGTTTTTATAACCCTGCCTTCCTCTCAATGTCTTTAATTACCCTGATTATCTTGTCTTTTGCTGCTTAATTGTTGGAAACTGAAAGGCCATTTTATCCTATCTCAGGCTTTCCTAGCTCATCTTCAGTGGCTGTGGAGAAATTTTGAATTATTTTGGGGCAATTTTTTGGTCGGAGTTTCATGTTGGAGTAGTTTGGAATTCCTGGGGTCTGAAGGAAACTCTGAGGAAGATGGAGAGGAACTGGAGGACAGGACGAGGGGGAATGGTTTCGAACTGGCAGAAAGGAAATTTAGGTGAAATATGGGAGAAATTCCTCCCCGGGAGGGTGGGAGGGGCTGGGATGGAATTCCCGGAGAAGCTGGGGCTGCCCCTGGATCCCTGGAAGTGTCCAAGGTTGGATGGGGCTTGGAGCACCTGGGACAGTGGAAGGTGTCCCCATGGCAGGGGGTGGAATAAAGTGATTTTTAAGGTCCTTTCCAACCCCATTAATTCCGTGATTCCATTCCTTTTAACATGCAAAAAACCCACCCCAAAAAAATCCCAAATCTTCATTGTTCAATGCCCATTTAGAAAGCACCCATCACTCTGTGATCTGGGAATGCAGGTCTTCAATAAAGGCCCTAACTCCAAGAATAATTTATAATAAACTTTCTTCTGGCAGAACATTCCTACAGCACACAGAGCCATAATTTTCCTTAATCCCATATTAGAAAGGCTTCCTGCCTTGGGGATTTCTCCTGCGGGACAACACTCTTCCTCTTGAAAAAGCTGATTTTGTTGAATTTTTTTTTTTTCCGCAGCCTGATCAAAACAACTTTCCGATGTTTTCTTGCTGCATTAACAGGCTGAAATTGCTACTAAAAGTATCAGCCAATTAGCAACTCTTTAATCTCCTGCATTGTTTGTCACCGCGGTGTGACAAAGTGACAGCCTGCCACGCTAATTAGCTGCCTTCTGCGAGGGGAAAATTGCTCTTGTTCGACAAATAATTCAAGTTAAAGAAGGACGAGGAAGTCTGAAAACAAAGTTATTCATGCAAAGACACAGCAGAGAGCACCCAGGGGCTCAGGTAATTGCTGAGGGCAGGGAGGACCTCTCACCTTTCTGTAATAAATCAGAAAATTATTGAGTGGAAGGGATGAGGTGATTTTTAACAGCTTGAAATGAGCGCAGGGTTCAAAGTGTTGTTCCAGGAGCTTCACTGGATGCTGGGGAAAGTTGGGTTTCTGGAGGTTGTTGGTGTTTATTCAGCTTGAAAAGCGTCTCAGCTGCTCCTGACCTGCCTTGTGAGCCTTTTAAAGGTGACTTTTCACCCCAAAATTCAGTGTTCCCATGGAAAACCCCAGGCCTGGGAAGAAGAAAGATTCAGGAGTATCAAAAAGTCAGAAGGGAGCTCCAGATCTTCCCTCCAAAAGTGTTTTTTAAAGCTTCAGATAAGCCTAAGTCAGTTTGTGTCCATAAGAAAACTGCTTTGGATCTGGTCACAGCCTGAACGAGGAGTCCTTGGAGCTTTTGTTTTGGTGAAATGAGAAGTTCAAGGAGCTGAGCAAAAATATTCAACAGGAATCAGAAAGCAAATCATGATTTTTGTTGCTTGTATGGCAATCAAATTGCTTTTGTAATTTTTTTTTGAGATAAAATGTGGCCAATTAAATGAAGTTTGGCATTTCCAGCTTTTTTCAAACCTGAACTCACTAAAAAAAAAAATAGAAATGAATTGAGGAGAAAATAATCCCTAAACACCTACAAAGCCGATTCAGTGATTTTCAGATTTTAGGTGCTGAAATTTGAACTAAAAAAGCGGCAAATAAACCGATTCTGATTTCGAATACTTGGTAAAAGAGGAGGAGTTTTTTTTCTGGATTGAGTCCTGTGGGAGTGCAGGTGAAACGCTGCATTCCCAGCTGAGCACTCCAGCCTGGAAAGATTTGGGAAAGCAGGAAAGCATTCCCAGAAGAGCAACAAAATTGCTGAAAGGACTGAAGAGATTGATGGCTCGATTGGGGAAGAATTATTGAGTGAGCTTCAATCTGAATTGCTTGCCCATGTAAATGATGGATCCCAAACATTCCAGGAGCTCTCCTGAGTCAGTGATGGATTGGGTGGAACGAAGGAAGAGGATGAAATGAAAAGAATGATGATGTGCTGGGGGAGCAGGAGCACTGGTTTTGGATGAGATCAGCAGCATCTCCTCTCTGGCAGCTGAAGCTCACAAAAAAAGCAGCAAGGCAAAGAAATCTCCCTTGGATAATTATGGATTTATCTGTCTGAGGAGAGGAGTTTATAGCTTTAAGTCTATGGATGGGAAGGTGGAAAGTAACGAGGACAAAAGTAACTTTTATAAAAGGTTTGCTAATTTGTATGGCCACAAAATCCCTGGTTGATTCACCAGATCTGACTGGGAATTTTCGGACTTTGGTGTCCAGCTCTGACAGATCTCCTATCCCAGATTTGGGATAGGAGCTGCTGGGAATTTGTTGTAAAACATTGCAGTACACACAGGATTGCCAGTGAAACCACAGCCTGCTTGGGATTTACACCAAAATGGATCTTGGGTGCCAAAATTTCAGTTTCTCTGCAGGCTCTCACTGAATTGTGACATTTGCATCTTCAGAAGTCAACATCAAGACTCCCAGGGACACCACTGAGGGCTGCATTCCCTGAAAAATAATCGGAATTTTCCCAAGTGGAAAGTGAGTAGAAACCCAAGGAGGAGTGTGGGAAATGGATTTGTAAAGAATTTTTCAGCTAATAAGCTGGAAAACATTTATAAAGTATTATAACCAAGCAATAAGTCAACTTCTGATGAAATAGCATTGAGTTTTACATCTCTTGTATCTCACTATTAGTCGAGACTGATAATAAAATAAAATCTTTTAAAACACCTCTCAGTGGCCCCATCTCTGCAAAAACGAAGAAAACCAACAAAGGAGCTCAAGGATCTTTCCCTGCCAGCTGTGAGAACCTGACTGAAGGTGTCCTTGAGCTCAGAGACAAGAACCTTTGCTGTATTTATGACTTTTTAATTATTTAATGAGTTTTCCTGCAGTCCTCACTCCCTTTTCTGATGAGCTCTGTAGGGTCAAGGCCTCCTGGTCATGCTGGAGAAACACCTGGAGATGCTGGAATTTCATCCAGTGGCAAACCCAAATCCCATAAACTGGATTAATCACTGGAAGAATCCACAACCATCCCCAGTTTTAGCTGGGGCCACACTCCAACTAAATTGTTTTCTTTGCAATTTCCCTTTCCCTGCGGGCAATCTGCGAGTGCATAATGTGAAATATCAGCAGGAACTGCTCCTCAGAGTTATTCAGGATTCTTTTCCAGCTCCTGCTCCCAATTTTCAGTCAATCACAGCCCATAATAGGCTATTTGTCACCAGGGATATCTGTATACATAAAAGATAACTAGGTGCTGAATATCTGCTTTTACCAATGTTCTGAGCACTGCCAGTGATATATTATTTTCTTTTATCTCCTCCGTGTATCTCTGTAGCAGGGGAGTGTCGCTGGGTGTATCCCAGTGAAACAGGATGGATTTTAATCAACTGCTGGGAAAATGAGATATTACACGAGGATGAGAATGGCTGCTTGAGAAAAACACCTCTTTAAAAGTAAAATTCCGCAGCGTTCTGGGGTTTGGCGCCGGTGTCGAGCGCTGAATAAAAATGACATTAAAAAAAATAATCGAGCTGGAGGTGTTTTTCTCAGGGTAGAAAAAGCAGCATCCATTCCAGCCAAAAAGAGGCTTCTTGGGACATCCAAGGTGAAATAGGAATGAATTCTCTAAAAGTGCTGCAAGTTAAAAAGGTGCAAAATGACTGTGAGAAAAACTTGTGTGCTGATGCTTAAGAAAATGATGTTTTACCAAAAAAAAAAAGCTCTTTGTGAAAGCTCTGTTTGAGGGAAAGGTTTTTGCTTCCATTCTCCTTAAGGAATCTGCTCTGGAGCTGGAAGGCTTCCAGTGCTTGCTAGAAAAAACTACCCACAAATCTAAATAATGATGATTTCTTATTAGCATTTGGGGTTCAGAAGAAATGGGACAATTCAGGAATGGAGCAGTTTTCAAGGTCTCTTTCCCGACCATGAAAATCTCTTTCCTTTAGGCTTTTGGAGAAATCGCTGGTGAAATGAGGCTGTTGCTACCAAAGGTAAAAAGCAGATTTTCTTCTGTGGTTTTTGAGCATTCAGGAAGAATAATGAGTGTACTCCAGGCTTAACTGGTGTTCTGAATTCACCCCAACACAAAGACAACTTCCCCAGCTCCAGAGAAAACAAGTGTTGATTCCTTCAGCTGGATCCCAGCTGGAGCTGTGCTTTATTTCTCATTTTTGGGAGGAGAACAGGTCCCTGTTTGCCAGAGGAGCAGGGAGAGGCTCAGGAAGGGTTCGGGACACTGCTCTGGAATTCTCCAGCAGAGCTGGCAACTCCATTCCGCCCTGCTGCAGCGAGAAGCACAAAAGCTTGGGGATAGAATGTTGGATTTTGTTTACCTTTGTGAGAGGCTCCAGGTGGTTCTGTTTGCTCCTGATAAGTCTGGGCTGGGTGAGCCCCAAATCCTGGCTTTGGATCCACGAGGATGGGCTGTTTTTCCTAAGAATAATGCACATTTTTTGCACACAGGGATGCTGAAAATGCTGTTTTGGAGGTGGGGATTCCAGCCTAAAGAGCCTCTGCAGCCCAGGTTAAATTCAGGGAAATGAGTTCCTGGTTTGGGCCTAGTTTAAAATTCAGCATTTGCTCCGCACATCTTGTTAAATTATGAAGATTTTTTCATACCCAGATGTTTTTAATATCCCTGAGCTGTTTTGCTCTTCTTTCCAACTGTCCAATACTTCCAGGTGCCTGCTGGCTGTAGGAGGAAACTTTTCCTTTTTAATTAAATCACTGAGATGGTAACTGAGGGCTACGAGCTCAGAAAGGATTTGTTTTCCTGGCAGTCGAGATCATGGCAAGCCTGACAAAAGCTTAAGCAGGTTTTTAGGGATGCAAGCCTTATTTTTCTCCTTCCCAGGAAGCTGAGTGAGTTATTTTTGGGAGGTGGTTGCTTTCTGTGCCGTGGTTTTTTGGGTCTTTCCTCTGTCCTGTGCTGAGGACACAAGATTGTTACTGGAGAATTGATGGGCAAATCCATGGGTGGGCTGGGCAGATGTGGGGCTAAACTCAATTAGTGGGGCCTGAGGGTTCATAACTTAGCTCCAGAAAAACCAATTTATTGGTAAAGGGCAGGGAATAAATTGTGAGGGGAAGCTGGTGCCTAGAGAGGCTGGGCAGAGTTACAGGAATAAAGGAGGGATTTGTTAAAAGGCCTTCACAGGATGCACCTTGGGCAGTGCAAGAACCTGGCCAGGACTGCACCCAAGCTGGACTCCTGGTCAGGAGTTCTCACCCTTTTCTGATTTCTGCTCCATTTCCACATTGGGTTAACTGTGCAATCCCAGCTCCAGGTGCTGCAGTCCCATCTCCCAGGTTCCCTCCTCCATTCCCATCTCCCAGGTTCTCTCCTCCATTCCCATCTCCCAGGTTCTCTCCTCCATTCCCATCTCCCAGGTTCTCTCCTCCATTCCCATCTCCCAGGTTCTCTCCTCCATTCCTGCTGTTTGCACTGTTTGGGCCCAAAGCTGCAGCTGTCCTTGGTTCTGGGCTGGGAAAGGATTGTTCTGTGTGCCTGAGCTATGAGGAGAGCTGCTGACACTGTGTGTGAAGTGCAGAGTTATATACAGTTATAATTCAGAACAGAATCTGGGAAATATGAAAATTAAAACTTGAGGCGTCACAGCAACGTGCTCGACGTCCCTCGAGGCTGGAAGGCCTCAGCCCCATCAGCTCTTTGCCCTGGTCCCCCCCAGCCAGGTGACTCCAGAAAACATCACTCTGAACAAAACTCGAGCCCGGGCTGTGATTGCAGCCGGAAAAGTCCTGCCAGGTCCGTGGGAGCCCAAACTCTTCAGCACTGAAGATACGAAACAGCAGCAGCCCTCATTTCACCCTTGACAGAGTTCATCATTGCAGTGCAGCATTCCCTCAGCAGGACACAGCAGCAGCCAAAAGGAAAATAATTGTTTCTCCTTGTGCAGGAACACTCCCAGAAAAGGCCCCTGGGACTACTCCGAGCAGGTCCAATTTTCCCAGCCATATCTGGGAAGAGTTTTACCATCTGCTTTTAGCACATCATTTATCCAACGTTTAGGCAGAGGCACAGGAATACAAACCTGCTGCCCCCTCTTGGGGAAAGGTGCCTCTTAAAGAGGATTGGTGACCCCACTGCTCCAATCTGGGCTGGAATTATTGCTTGGATATTGGAAATTCCCCGTGCAGGAAGCAAAGTAGAGCGGCAACGGGAGCAGAAGTTGTTTTTCCTTCAGTTCTTGCTTTTTTCCCCTTTATCTAAAAGATTTGTTGTTTAATAGAGAGTATAAATGACATGTAAGTAAATGAAATTGAAGCTGGGTTTTGTGATTTATAGCAATATAATAATTTTTATTGTATTTTACATGTTTGAAGGTACTTTAGAAATGATAACTGACCCTGGAAGGATTTAAAAGCTCTGTGGATGTGGCACTTGGGGACATGGGTCAGAGGTGGCCTTGGCAGTGCTGGTTAATGGATTTGATGATCTTAGAGGGCTTTTCCAACCTAAATAATTCCATGATTCCATAATTCCATGAAGCTGGGAGTTTGTGAGAAAGCCTGCACTAAACACTCCTGAGATATTTCTCTATTCCAGCTGCCAACTCCCAACCAACCTTTCCCAGCCCATATTTTTTAACAGCAAGGTTGGAAGGAGAGGGAATCTTTTCAGTATAAAGATCAAAAATCAAAATTGTATTTTAACAGCTTTGTCATTCCTTTGTTGAGCTTTTCCTTAGCAAAACTCCTCCTAGACAGAGGAAGGAGAGAAGCAGAGCAGTGAAATTCCAGCACAATTTGATCCTTGAATTAGGAGGGGATTTTCCCATTCCTGTCACCTCTGGCATTCGAGGGAAAGGGGATGTGGAGAAGAAGAACGTGGTGGTCATGAGAGGTAAGATGCAATATCCAGTCAAAATAACTCCAGATGATGAGGCTGGCATTTCCACAATTCCCTTGTCTCTTTCCTCTCCTTCCCATAAACAACACGAGCCTGAGTTCAGCGTATTAAAAAGTGTCCACTCAGATAATTACCCTTAATTATTAATTCTTTCCCATGATCAGCTTGGGTGGCAATGGTGCAGAAAAAGCCAAGCTTTGGGTATTTGCAATCTGCTGCAGTTTGGCACCTTCTGTGTTTACCCAAGACTGAAAAAAAAAAGTGACAAAACAGCTGTTTTTAAAAAATTGTTTATTTTCTTCCAGCTTTTCCAGTCACTTCTTCTAATGCGCACTCAGGCTTGAGATGCCCTGGAGTTGCCAGGCTCTCAACTGCCACATGGGCTGATGCAGCTGAATTTGACTCAATTTTTATTTTTATTCGAAGGTTTACCAGCCCAACAGCTTAGGAACTTTCTGGAACTCTCAGAAAGAAACTGCAGGTTGGTTTTAAACAAATGAGGCTTCTCTGCCTGATGTAGAACAACTCAGCAGCAGTGAATTTGCATTGAGATGATCATTAAGGTAATTTAAATGCTTGGGAGCAGATCTTTCCCTCAGATATAGGTGGGACTTGGTGCTTTCTCTTTGCCAAAGGTCTGATTTTTTATCCTGTTGGGATTTTTATCTTTGGAGCTGCTCCTTGCTTGGCTTTGACACCACAGTCAGCTCAGGGTTGGCTGTTTGGGGCTTTCATTCCTGGCAAATCCCTGCAGGACCTGGAATGTGCCGGGGGAATTGTTGCTCTTAGGTGGAATAGGAATGTAAGGAAAGGTTTAGGAGGCTCCAGGCTCGGGGAGGAATAAAATATGAACTAGAAAGAGCTGAGAATTTTCTCTGCGTGGCTCCAAATTTGAGCCTGTCAGTGCTGAGCAGCCTGGTAATTTTTGTGTGTTATCAAAGATGCTCGCCCCAGCTTTTTGAAGTCACTTAAACTGATAAACTCTGCTTCTTACTCAGAGCACAAAACTGCCAACATCAATTTTGGACACCAGGGGAAGGAGGGAGTTGGAGTTTTGCAGGGGAAAAAATATTCTCTGCTGAAGATATCTCACATGCCAAGTTCTGGCTTAGAGCAAAGGCTCAGGCCACTTGTGACCCTGTGGAAAATGTCCCTTAAAATGCTCTTCAAAGCACCAGTGTTTCCAAAGTGGCTTTGAGAAGGGCTCAGAAGAAGTCCTGAGAGTTTGACCACTGAAGGATTTAGGTCAGAGCCCATCTGGAGCCCAGTGGTTCCTGCATGGATGGAAAAAGTGGCTGCAGTGGGGCTGTTTCTGTAAGATCTTCAAAAATATTGCAATTATTTTACATAAAACAAGCTGTAATGGAGAGACCTTTAAAAAACAAAAGTGCTGTGGTTAATAAACGATTACCAGAAAAATCAAGAGTTTAAAATTATTCAAAGCAATTTTGCTTGAGAGAGAGATTTCCCTGTGAATTGATGTTATAAAATAAATTATATGAATTCTGTGGCAGATAAATTGTGCTAACTTAGGGCATAGTGGTTTTTTGATTCTTTAAGTACCATAAAAGCATCAGAAGTCTAAATAGGATTATAATTTTCCTGGATCATTCTTGATGTTTGGATAATCTAAGTGGGCCCCAGCTCTTTCCAAGGGGAGCAGCACACCCAGGGCACCGAGGAATTTCTGCTTTTCATGGCTTTTCCAGGGTGTTTGCTGCCTGAATAATTCAATTTAGTGATGTAAATACAGGTTATTGCTGTGTTTCCTGGCAGCTACACTGATCCCAGAGTGGAATAAGAACTGAAATATCCCTGATGAGAAGATGCTCAGGAAAGGAAAACTCCTGTTAACACAATTTTGCACTTCTCTCATGGAGGCAGCAAAATCCTGTACTGAAGGGACCTCCAAATCCATGGCAAAAAAAAAAAAAAAGGAATTTAAGCTTAGTCTCCATATTTTGGAGGTGTTTATTTTCCCCCAAAGCCATGTTAAAAGCAGGAGAGGGATAACACAATGTTCCAGGCAGAATTGCCACAGAACATTTGGAATGCTAATTACTGCAAAACTTATTTTTATCCAGGTTTAACTTCCCAGACCTGGTCCTTAACTCTGGAAAAGTAGCTGGGTTTGCTGCTTGGACACGTCTGAGCCCATCAGATGGGATTTCAGCAGGTTCTTCTGGATTTAAGAAATCGGAATTTCCCCAGATGGAGGAATTTTGCCTGGGGACTTATGGAACTCAGGCACCTGAAGCTGCTCCTTAATTCTCTGTATCCCACCAGCTGCAGTGCTGGTCAGCTTAATGAAAGGAAAATAAGGATCAATCAATCAATCAGTCAATCCATATTCTTTACTTTGTGAAATTTGCCAGTATTAATACTTTCCCCAACAGTTCCAAAAGAGATTTGGCCCAAACAGGACCCCAACTACTGTTTCACATTTCTAAATGGCACCAGAGGAGTTTGCCAGTGTTCCAAACCCCAGGAGAGGATTCTTTACATCCCACAGATCTGTGGGAAAGCAGGAATCAGGGATATCACTGAGGCCAAGTAAATAAATCAAACTAGACCTGGAATGAGTCTCCACAGGAGGTGTGAAGGGAGGTGCAATGGCAGGGAAGAGAAGGAAGCAAACACCATTTTCCAGCTTCAAAGACACTGGAACTAATGTTGCAGGGACATTAATTACATGGAAAAAAAGAATTTAAAAGGCTCAAACTGTACTTGACAGAATCCCTTTAAACTAATATAGAGTTAGAGTCTGCTAATGGCTTCTGGCTCCAAGAAGTTTCCACGATTTTCTCTTTATTTAAGTCTTAAACTCTTCAAATTAAATGCAATTGGAAAATCAGTTATCGTGCTTTGCTTTATGCTCTTGCTAACTCAGCATCATTCATGATCTTGTTTTCTAGCCTCCAAGTTTTCCTTCTCTGTCACTGCCACAAAGTTTTGTTAGGGCAGAGCTGGGAGAATGATCCCTGTATTGAAGTGGGGTTTAATTCCAGAATAATCTCACTTTAAAGTGCTGGGGCTGCTTTATCCTCAGCTCTGAATCCATATCAGGAATCAAGAGAGATCCTGATGAGCACTTATGTGGATAGACTGGAAAAATCTGTTTATTTCTGCTGCCAGGTGGAGTTCCCAGGGATGGGAGAAGCCCCAGACCAGCCACAAAAAGGATTTTGGGATGCAAATATTGATTTTCAGTCCTTGTCTGCACTCTGTGAGTGCCAAAGTTTGTTGGGAATTTTTGCCCTCATTTTGGAGTCTGAGAAGAGTCACTTCTGCTGAGCTCCAGCCAGAAAAGGTCACACTCAACCTCATCCCCTCAAGAAAAGCCACGTTTAATTGGGATTCTCTCCTCCTGGGACCTCTGCCTCAGCAGGGGAGGGCAGATCTCTCTGGGCAGATCTCTCTGCCTTTGCAGATATTTTTGCTGCAGCACCAGGGAAGTGCACCTGGAGAATCAGAGCTGGCACCAAACAGGGCAGAGAGGCATGGCAGGGCTCAGAGGAAATTCCTGGGAAAGCCCACGGGATGCTGAAGGAAGCAGGGATGTGCTCTGTGTAATTAAAGCAGTTTTTTCTCTCCAGCTCGTGGGATGAGGTACAATATCCCCATAAACGCTGTGGGGAAAAGCAGAGCTGCCTTGGAGGTGGTTTTTGAGCTGATGTTTGGCTTTCCAGGTGATTTTGGGGACTTTTCCCCCCTTTTCCAGGAAAAGCCATGCAGCTGAGTGGGACAGCCTGGAATTGTTGGGAATTTTATCTGAAGGCTTTGCTGGGTGAAGGGCTCTGTGTGCTGCTCGCTGGGAATTGTCCTCATTGATGTCCCACATCCTCTGACACCTCCTGGGGCTGCCCCTGGAGCCCTGGGAGCACCCAAGGCCAGGCTGGACGGGACTTGGAGCGCCCTGGGGTAGTGGGAGGTGTCCCCACAGCTGGGGTGGCACTGGATGGTCCCTGAAGTCCCTCCCAACCCAAACCAGTCTGGAATTCCATGGTTATGTCTGTGTGGCAAACGAGGTCATGGGGAGCTGCCACCAGCTGTCCCCAGCAGGGAAAAGCCACAGGAACATGAAAATGCTGCTGGCTTTATGGGAATATGAAAATGCTGCTGGTTTTGTGGGAACATGAAAATGCTGCTGGTCTTGTGGGCATTTCATCTGGAAACAGAACTGGGGAAGGAAGGAGCAGCTGGAATGAAGTGAAATGTTGTTTTTGGGCTGAGAGTGGTTAAGGAGAAGTCGCAGCTCTTCCTAACGAGGGAAAATGCAATTTCTTAGGCCTGAACATGGCAATAATGAAATGGGAAACTCTGGGTGGGAATCATTCCTGTAGGCAAGGGCCACCTGCTGCTGCTGGACCAGAACAGCCTCGGAAGTCTCCAGAGGAATTCACGGAGAATTCACGGAGAAAACCAGGCTGAGACTGGTTTTGCACTTTTAGAGGCTGTGGAGCATCTCGGAGTTACTGCAACACCTCCAGCCATAAACCCATTTTTATTTGCAGGGAAAATAGAAGTGCTCTAACTCAGAAAAAGTAGAGGTAAAAAAAACCCACAAACAACCCAAGTTAAAGTCAAATTAAATTTTATATTTGTGGGAGCAACGTCATGGAATGTGTAGGCCTGGCTCCAAAAACATCACAGCTACAGCCTAAAGAAAGGGTTTTGCAGAGCAGCCTCTGGAAAACATGGATTAAAATAAGAGTATCACTATTCCCAAATATCCTTTTTTTACATCAGGCTTGAGAGCATTTAAGGCTGTTTCTTGTGTATTCACTCTAATGGGGCTGCTGAAGAGGATGGAGCAGAATAATTAGAGATAAGGCACTTTTCAATTAACTGTTACCTGCTGCTACCCAACAGTGGACATCAATTCCTGGCAGATAATTTTATCCTCGTGTTCCTTGAGAACCTTTGGACATCGTGTGCTTGACCTAAATTTTTAATGACATTATGAAGCCCTAGTTAAATATAAAAATAATGGTTTTGGAGCACAGCTCTTTATTAAAGTTCCTTGGGCTGTGTTTTTCCTGTGTGCAGCTCAGCATGGGAATGTTTTTGTGTCCTGCTTTGGCTACAGAAATTCACTTTTAAACTCAGGCGTGGGCTGGCTGATGTAACCCATTGGAAACTGCTTTGGAGAATGGTATGTAACCCAATTTTCTGTGTTTTTGACAAAAAATAACGAGGATAACACATCCAGAGGGATAAATTCTGGAGGGTGATGGAGGACAGGGCTGGTTTGGAGCAGATTCCTTGGGAAACATCTCCCAGAGCCTCTCCAAACCCACATTTCCACCTCTGCAAACAAAGGATTCCCAGATGGATGGAAGAGGAGGGAAAAATGAAAATTATGGAGAACCGGCCCAAACTTTTCAATTTCTCCTCCTTTTCTTGAAGTTTTGGGACTCTTTATATGACATTTTTTGCTGTGAGAGGTAAAGCAGGCCCCAGGCAAGTCTGAGCTGCGGGAGCAGCACTCGCCGACCTTGGCAGGAACACAAAGGTCGAGTTTAACTTTTCCTCCAGGAGAGACTGAACAAGGACTGAAATGTGTGAGGAATAACAAGGATTTTCTCTGCCATCTCTTGTGAGGATTTCTTCTTTTAATCCATTTTTCCCCTCAGAGAATATGCTGATTTCCAGGGAACAGGTTCCCTCACAAGGCCGCTGATTCCTGGTCACCCCTCAGGGAGAAGCAGCTGATGGCTGGAGTTTAAATGTGAATTTTATGGGGAAAAAAAGACACAAAAAGCAACAGCTAATGGGAAAATGTGCTGTTAAATGCTTGTGCCACGATATCCTGAACCTCTGCCTGCATGGCTGAGCTCCAGGCAGGGGAATCTCTGCTGGACACTGGCACTTTTGGGATGTTCCTGCAGGGATATGGAGTGGCTGGGGCTTCGTTTGTCCTGAGAGGATCAGGACTGTGCAGGAACAATTGTAATTCAGTTTTCTCTTATTTTCAAGAAGGATATTTTATCTGCTGCTTTTCCCTTTTATTTCCAGTGCAAACAGCATTGTTTATTGCTTTTGATGATAACTGAGCTGATAAGCTGATCAGCTTGGTTCAGCACCCTGGGATAAAGGCCTGCAGGGAGGAAAGCTGGGAAATATCCAAGGGCTGGCTCCTCCGAGCTCAGGAGCAGGGAATCCCACCAGGATTCAGCCAGGAAGGGTCCCAGCCCTGGTGTTTTACAAATTACCATTGACAGCTTGCCTGATGCAGAGGGGCTTGGGACGAGGGATGGAGTGACAGGACAAGGGGAATGGCTTCAAATTGGCAGAGGACAAGTCTGGAAGAGAAAAAGGAAGGAATTCCTCCCTGAGAAGATGGGGATGGGCAGGGATGGGATTCCCAGAGCAGCTGGGGCTGCCCCTGGATCCCTGGCACTGCCTAAGGCCAGGCTGGACAGGGCTTGCAGCAGCCTGGGACAGTGGGAGGTGTCCCTGCCATGGCAGGGGGGGCACTGGACGGGGGTAAGTTCCCTTCCAATCCAACCCCACAATGTTTCTCTGAGCTCCTGGAAGGAGTTATTACCTTTTAATCAGCATTTTCTGCATGCAAACAACCACTTAAACAAAGTGGCAGTGGATGCTAAACCACAGCTTTGTCCTAAAGTGGCTAAATTATTTTTTTACCACATTTTTAACCTGCAGGAGGTTGCAGGGTTTAGATTGCTGAGAACAATAAACCACAAACCTCATAATAAACTCCAAACCTCACGTTAAACCACAAATTCACAATAAACCACAAACCTCATAATGAACCCCAAACCTCACAATAAACCACAAGGTGAAGGTTTGGTAGCCCCCACTTCCCATGCAGTGGGAATATCCAGGTCTGTGACAGCGAATTAAAAACAACTCTTTGGACAATGCTCTTTATTTCCTAACCAAACATTCTGGAATTGTGCATTTTCCAGGCTGCTCTGCCAAAGGCCTCCTGGAGCTGCACGTGCTGCTGCTTTGTCTCGCTTTTGTGCCTTGCTGAATCCCATGAAAAGCCAAACCCGTCCCTCTGTCACCGGCCCCTCGCTGGCAGCACCTGTCAGTCTGTCACTGCAGCTCAGGGCAGGGAACGTGGAGCTGCACTTTGGCAGGATGGAGCTGGAAAAGGGAACGGAACAAATCTGGGTGTTTTGGGTTGAACAGACAGGTGGCTGCTGAGGAAGGCAGGAGCTTTCTTTGAAATGGGAAGTGTAAATCCCCTCCCTCTGAATTATTATGGTTTTGAAATTAAGGAGCTCTGAGGCAAAGATATGGGAATAGGAATAACAGTTCTTTATTAGGAAAATTAAAATAAAAATGCAGTAATACAAATCAACACTGACAGAGTGAGACCCCGAGCTGTCCCCTGTGTGTCAGGGTGTTGGTGGCAGTGCCATTCCATGGGGGCTCAGCCCTCCTGCAGTGCCAGGGCTGGCTCTGCTGGAGCAGGGATCCTGCACAAGGCTGGAGTTTTCCTCTGGAGCTCCAGGGCTGCTGGAGATGGGCCTGGGCTCCCTCTGGGAATGCAGGGCAGCAGAAAGCTGAAACTCTGGGAATGCAGTGGGAAAAGGCTGCTGGGCTGTTCCAGGGCAGATTCTATCCAGGTAGGAATGCTTGGCTCCTCCCCTGGGTGAGCCTCTCCTGATGGGATGATGGAATTTTCTCAGCCATGCAGGGACACTCAGTGGCCATGAACAGAAGATAATTAATAATTAATGGCCCATGAACAGCAGAGATCTCCTGGAGGGAGGCTTGGCTGTGGCAGAGATAAAGCAAACTGCCCAATGAGCAGCAGACACCTGCCCCAGCTCTGACAGATAACAGAACACAGCCCAGCCACACCTTTCAGCCTGAGACACCGGGACACCCGTTCTGCACACGGAGGGGTGGGATTGGGATTGCTGCAAATGACCCCAAAGTGCTGCTCCAAGGCAGCACAGAACCAGGGCTGGAGCACTCAGCAAAGCTGCTCAGGTGTTCCTGGTTTTCAGACTTTTCCTATGTTTTTTTTTTGTTTCCATTGGGAAGGGGAGCTGCGCTGGGAATATTCCCATGTGCACACCCTAGAGGTGAACAGAGCTGTGTAAATGGAGAAATGGAATCACAGGATGGTTTGGTTTGGGAGGGAAGTTAAAGATCACCTCATTCCCTGCCATGGGGACACTTTGCTCTGTCCCAGGCTGCTCCAAGCCCCAGAGTCCAACCTGGACTTGGGCACTGCCAGGGATCCAGGGGCAGCCACAGCTGCTCTGGGAATCTCATCCCAGTTCCTCTCCATCCTCACAGGGAGGAATTCCTTCCATATTAACCTAATTTTCCTTTCAGATTGAAGCCTTTCCCCCCTGCAGTGTTTCTCCAATTCCTCTCCATCTTCCTCAGAGTTTCTTTGGGATCCTGGAAGGAATCATCCCTCTGGGAATGTGCATTCCTGGCTGGTGAATCGGCATTAACTCCTCCTGGTGACCCTGCAGAGTGAGTAACAAGTGCTCCTTTAATCCCCAGAGGTTCCATTTGCCTTAGAAGGACTCTGAAAAGGATTAAGGATTAATTGTTAGACATTTTTAATGTTTTTTCCCCCTCCGATAAAAAGGTTTATTATTGTTCTGGGTATGTAAATGGAGAGAAAACATCTTTTCTGCAGAGGTAAAAGATTAAATGGTTTGAAAGCAAACACTCCAGATACTTTTTTGTTTTTTTTGTTTTTTTTTTTTTGGAAAATGTGTGGTAGCTCTCTCTGCTTGTGTTTGGAATTTGAGCAGACATTATTCCAATGATTATTCCTCAGTGCCTTGCATGCTCAATGAAGCCTGGGAGAAAACAATTTACAGTTTTATCTTCATTTCTATTGTAAATCTTCCCTTGGCTTCAGCCTGATTTCTCTCAGGTGAAGGGAGAAGGAAGTGAGAGAGCTCTCCATGAATCCTTTGGTGTCTTGGGTGGGATGTGACTGCCAGGGCTCCTGGGAGCCGCTGGGAAAATGGAGATTTAATGGGAATTGGAGCATTCCAGGTGGTTCTTGCCTTACTGATAGGCCAGAGTTTAGGAAGTCTTAATCATGGAGAGATAAAATTAGGGATATCATCTTTAAATACAGACAAAATGAGAGCAAAGAGTGGAGAGAAGGGAGAAACAGCAGAGAAATTCCAGCTGCGCAGAGCACATCCTACGTGGATTATTTTCAGAGATTTGGGTTTCAAACTCAACTGAACTCTTTTATTTCTGGAAATTATTTGTTATGAAGCTGTTACTGCTCATCCTGGCACAGAATTTTGTAGAACCACAGTACCTGTGGTGGATTGTTTTCAATTAGGGCTGAATTAATCAATCAAATTGGGCTTTCTTCAGTCTGGAATGTTCTGCTCTTTGTGGTAAATTGAGAGGAGATTTTGCATCCCCAGCTGAATGCCAGGACCTGGGGCACACCCTGACTCCCAGATATTCCATCTGGTCCCAACTCTGCTTTAGTTTTCTATTTATTTCCTTCTCAAATGTAGCTCCATTATTAAATATTGAAACTTTTATCTTTAAACTTTATAAATATCTGAAGATGAGCCCTTCAGCTTTTCCACCTTTTTCAAATTATCTCAGCTGTGCCTTTCCAGGAAATCCAACTTTAATTCCTGAGCAGTTTGGTGTTAAAACCCCATCATTTTCCTGCAAACCTACAATTTCCAACCCCTGATTTCTGCTAAAATAAAAATAAAATAAAATTTCTGGTAAAATAAAAAATTAGAGCAACTCTAATTGTTGGGATAAGAATGAGGAGGGTGATGGCACAGCCAGAGCTGCATCCCACTGGAGGAACTGGAGGTGGATTTTACAGTAAACCCCAAGAATTCATTGTGTAAACAACTCATATTTATAAATCTCCAGCTTTATTNATTATTATTATATATAATCATATATAATATAATTTAATAAAACTACAGAACTTGTGCGAGCTGGGAACTGAAACTGCTTGGAAGGGGAAATGTAGCTCCAGACTATTTTTTTAAAGGTAAATTTGGAATATCTGTGCTTGAAAATAAACAAGACAAAACTCTGAAGTTAACATGGAAAAACCCAAAATTTCCTGCAAAATGTAGGATAAAAAAAAGCAAATATTCACCTCCTCTCGTTTAAAGTGGCAGGATTTGAATAATAAATTAATTATTATTATCCTAATCCTAATTAACGTCCAGGACAAAAGGGAAAGAAAAAAGGAAAAAATGAGGAGAAAGGGGGAAAAGGAGGGGAAAAAAGGGGAGGAAAAAGGAAAAAAGGAATACTCTGTACTACAAAAGCTCTTCTTGTCAGGGTAAAAATCTGATGTGAAATTATGATGATATATAATTATATTATGCAATATACTCTATATAGGTATGCTTATATATATATCTCATGAAATATATTATTATATTATGCAATGTATTCTATATATTTCTATCTATTTATATTATGTAATATGTTATATATATATATATAATTTCATTCAATCATCAGCACCCCCATAAAAATTCAAATCCCAAGCCTATTAATTGATTCCCAAAATTGTTACAAATCTCAGCACCCATTTCATAATTCCAGAATGGCAAAATTAAAATGAATGAGAAGTATAAAATAGGCAAAGAATTGGGACTTTTTTTTCCTGGAGGCAGAAAGTTGGCTATACATCCCATTAATTCTGCATTAAATCCTACCTTGATATTCNATAAATCTCCAGCTTTATTTATTACGAAATGCCTTTGCTGGTGTTTCAATTTGCCAATAATTCAGTGTTGAACTAAATAAACTCCTCTCCAAGCATTTCCATGGTGAGCAGGAGCTGCGGTTTTGAGGAATTAGTGAGGGAAAAAATCCTGAAATGCAGTGTGTGAACACAGGGTGGCACTTGGATCCCAAGGACCGAGAGCCGGGACATCCCCGACCCAACAGCAGCATTTTATTTCGATTTATTTTTGAAAAAGCAAGAGAAACCATCTAAAAATAAGAGCCCATCTTGTCTGAGTTGCAGGATTTAATGTAATATATAATATAATAAATATAATATANGGAATACTCTGTACTACAAAAGCTCTTCTTGTCAGGGTAAAAATCTGATGTGAAATTATGATGATATATAATTATATTATGCAATATACTCTATATAGGTATGCTTATATATATATCTCATGAAATATATTATTATATTATGCAATGTATTCTATATATTTCTATCTATTTATATTATGTAATATGTTATATATATATAATTTCATTCAATCATCAGCACCCCCATAAAAATTCAAATCCCAAGCCTATTAATTGATTCCCAAAATTGTTACAAATCTCAGCACCCATTTCATAATTCCAGAATGGCAAAATTAAAATGAATGAGAAGTATAAAATAGGCAAAGAATTGGGACTTTTTTTTCCTGGAGGCAGAAAGTTGGCTATACATCCCATTAATTCTGCATTAAATCCTACCTTGATATTCAGTGTAAGACCTAAACACTCATTTACAGTGATAAATTTAGGGAATTGGGGAGAAGGGGAAGAAAAATTTCCTCCTTTCCTTTTTTCTTTCCTTTTTTCTTTCCTTTCTCCTTTCCTTTCCTTTCCTTTCCTTTCCTTTCCTTTCCTTTCCTTTCCTTTCCTTTCCTTTCCTTTCCTTTCCTTTCCTTTCCTTTCCTTTCCTTTCCTTTCCTTTCCTTTCCTTTCCTTTCCTTTCCTTNTCCTTTTCCTTTTCCTTCCTTTTCCTTTTCCTTTTCCTTTTCCTTTTCTTTTTTTCCTTATCCCTTTCCTTTCCTTATCCCTTTCCTTTCCTCTCCCATTTCAAAAGAAAAAAAGTCCATTTTTTTTTAATGAGCCTTAAATTGAAACCCAAACTTTTGGCTTGAATAAAAACGATATTTTAAAAGAGAATGACTCAAAACAATAAAATAAAGGCTCATGGAATGACTTTTTATAGAATATCCATTTTTTTTAAAGTCTTAGAATGACTTAAAGAAAAGAAAGACAAATCCTGGGGGAATCAGGCAGTTATTTTTTAATGGTTTTTCTTGTTTCCTCCATTCCCAGAGGATAACTGAATCCTGTTCTCATCTGCACCTTCCAAGGAAATCCCAGCCCAGTTTGGGCAGCACACACTAAGTGCCCCTCTGCCTGTGTGACACGGGGATGAGGATGATAAATCACCACTGGGCTGTTCCCTGGGAGAGCTGGGGGTGACACAGCCTCCGTTTGGGGATGATTTCCACAAAGACAGGGAGCTCTGGCTGCTTGATTAAACACAACATTTGTGTGGATTGTTCTCAGCTCGGAGATGTTTCCAGATTATTGCTAGCAATTTTCCTGTTCGTTTTTAAAAATTCCCTTGGGATTTGTACACGCTGCAGCTGCTGACACAGGAAAGGCAAACCCAGAGCTGCCATCGTTTCCCTCTCCAGCTTTTTATCCTCTGCTCCTCACCAACTTTACACTCATTGGAACGTGTCATTATTACATGGAATCATGGAATAGTTTGGGTTGGAAAATATGGGAATAAATCACACAGACTCCATTTAATTCAGGGTGGAAAAGCCCATTCTTTATTCAATAACTCCTTTTTACCCAGTTTTACAGCCCTGGGGTGGGACTCCAGTTGCTCAGTGCCTTTCTTGCCAATTCCTTTAGTGGCCAGTACCAAGTTGTGATTCTGGATTGATTGGTCACTCAAACCCCGGGGTGCACGTGCTGAAAAGTTGTTTGTGAGAGAGAGTTTTCATTTTTCTGAGGGTGTAAAACCAGTTTATCCAGGTGCAGGTTGTTTTTTACCCAGGAATAGATTGTTGTGTTAATGAACTGCTCACACCAGGATTGCTTTCACATGGGAACCTGCAGAGGGCCAGCCTGACTTCGAAGAAATGCCAGAGCAGGCCTGATTTTATAAGGCTTTTCTTTATAATTTTTCTGCCTTACTGCAACAGGAAAGGGCCTTAAAAAATTCCAGTGGCAGGAACCTCCCACTATCCCAGGTTGCTCCAAGCCCTTCCAACCTGGCCTTGGACACTTCAATAATAATTTTACATTATTATATTAACCCAAATAACAATTCTGGCCCAAACTGAGATCCCAGATCGTCCCCCTTGGGTGTTCCCCTTGAGCTGCAGGTGCTGGTGCTTGGAAACCCAGGACAGAGGTGGAAATCTGTAGGAAATCCCAGGAACAGGGCAGGTTGTGCCCTACTGGACTCAGGGAGAGGGGGATGATGGAGAGCCTGGGATTGTGCTGGGTTATTTCTGGCCCTATTGAGAATTCCTTTTGTTTGAGGCAGGCAAAGCTCCTGCTGCAGACAATGGGAATTTCTGGCAGCAGGGAATGCTGAGCAGGGCCCTCCCTGGGCAAACTGCAGCTCTTTTATTCCAGCCCCTAGCTGGATGCCACCGATATTATCAGGAATAATAAAGAGCTGTTCTTTCAATTCCAGCCTCGATTTAAAAACCCCAAATTTGGCTGGAATATCAGCACTTTTCCCTCTCTCTGGCCACAGGTATCCCTGGCAGATTGGGAGTCCAAGGGGTGCTGAGTCCCCATCCCTTGTCCCCAGGCCTGCTGAAGTCATTCCTGGGAGCAGCCTCGTGGAGATTTGCTGCCAAACCTTTCCAGTCTAATCCTCGATGATCCAAGCCTGGTCAAGAGCCCTCTTCACATGAAATATTTGCTGCTCCAGATGGCAAAGCCTGAGTGTGAGCCAACAGCAGGGTAAAAATACATTTATTTCCATGGCCGGCCCTCAGCCAGCCCAGCTCCCTCTGTTTGTCATGGACAAGAGGTTTCCTCCACAATGCTCCACATTCATGATGGGAGCACATGGATAAAAAATGTCCTGAATTATTCCAGTGTCCCAATCAGGCAGCACAATCCATGCTGGGCTTCGGGGACTGGGGACCAGGCTGGGGCTGGGCTCTCAGTTTGTTTTATCTGCTGCTCTCCATCCTCAGATGCTGCGGTAATTCAGTATCTTTTATAACTTTCCTTCCTCTTGCTGAAAAATTCCAGATTTGGATTTGTTTATCCCCCTCTTTCAAGTCTGATATAGAAAATGATGATTCCCTTTGTGCTGCTGCTCCTTCCCAGGAAAATGAAGGAATGTGAGGGTGTGGGGACCAAGTCCTTCCTACTGCCGCCTTCCCTGACTGCAGAAGAAGCTGGAATTTCCTCTGCAGGCTCTGGAGACAGCAGGATCTGAGCTGGAGTGGCACGGAGGGAGCAGATCCCAATCTCTGGGGAGCCCAAAGGAGCAATTAGAGCTGGCAAGTGACTTTTAACAGAGTGAACACAGTGATGAGGAAGCATTTTTGTGTAATTAGGAGAACACCAGCAAATTTTCTTCCTGACACCACGTTTTCCATCACTCCAGTTTCTGGGATGAGCAGGAGCTTTTTCTGCTTAGCAAATGCCTTCAGCCTTCTGTGGAATCAACATTTTCTGTGTGAGAGGAGGGAAAATGGATTCTCCTCACAGAGAGAAACTTTGCAGGGTTTTTCCTGTGCTTCCCACATTATCCCTCCTGCTGGAATTGTGGATGAGGAGCAAGGAGCTCATAGTGGTAACAGGAAAATACAGCCTTGCAACCAGTCCAGGATACTCTTTCTGACATTACCATTCTACCCTCAAATTCACAATGTAAATAAACAGAATATTTTCCACGTGTGTGAATTGCAGGGGTGTCAGTTAAAAATACAAAATCCAGGTGAGATGTTGTGCCAGGATATCTGATGTCACAATTTCGATGGGATCAGGCATGGGAAAGTACAAGGATCATGGAATCATGGAAGAACCATGGAATGATGGAAACCAGAAGGGTTTGGGTTGGGAGGGACCTCAGGCTCATCCAGTTCCATGGGCAGGGACACCTTCCACTCTTCCAGGTCGCTCCAAACCTTCCAGCCTGGCCTTAGACACTTCCAGGGATGTTGAAATCCTTGAGTTTACCTGAGGCTGGAGGCTGGTGTGGATGGAATTCCTCCTTCAATGCTTCCATTCAGACTCTCCTTGCAGTTTGGGCATGCTTTTGCTGACTGTGACATTTTCTTGGGCACTTTTTGTCCCTGGGAAGCTGCAAAGCTCCCAGTCCTAATTTTAGCTCATTCTCAATATCTTGCAAAACTGGAGCCTTGGAATTGGACATTTTTCCCAACCCTCCTGCCCAGACAAAGATTGAATTTCCCAACACGTCATCCCCTGACGATGCCCTCACAATTCCCCTGTGCTGCTTTGTCCAAACCCCTTTCACTTCCAGAGGTAAAATACCTGATAACCACTCTTATCAAAATATTCTCCAGGTTTGGGTTTTTTTCCCCCTTAAAAATGTTATTTCCACTGTCTGTCCCTTTTTAATGAAAAGTAGCAAGCAGCTGTTGGAATGTAATAACATCCCAAAGCACTGCTTTCATGCATCAGTGTGTGCAGGCACAGGGAGAGCTTTAATGGAATAAAAAATATTCCTAGGAAATGGACTCTCAGGCTCCAGTTATGAGAAAATGTAAAATTACATCCGCATTTCAACAAGAAAAAATAACTTTTTCTCTTCTTATCTTTGTGATGGTTGTTCTTAATGCCATGGGAAGTTGTATTTTATTTTGTTCCAAGAAGTAATTTGGGTCAGGAGCCATCCATGTGCTCAGATAAATCAAAATAATAATAAGATTTCTTATTATGTTGGTTTCTACAAGGGCAGGTTCATACTTTCTCCAATATTTCTACATTTTATGGAGTTTGGGTTGGAAGGGACCTCAAAGCCCACCCAGTGCCATGGCAGGGACACCTTCCACTGTCCCACATGCTCCCAGCCCCAATGTCCAACCTGGCTTTGGACAATTCCAGGGATCCAGGGGCAGCCCCAGCTGCTCTGGGAATTCCATCTCAGCTCCTCTTCATTTCCTTCCCAAAATCCAACTGAAATCTGGTTTTGAACATCTCCCATTGGAAAGATTTCTCCCCTTTGAGGCTGCAATAATTTTCTTTGGAAGTTTATAGTTTAAAGCAGAGACACATTGAGCTAAGAAAAGAAAGTTTAGAGTTTTAGAGTTTAAGTTATAGAAAAAATAAAGCAGCTACAAAAATAACCAAAGAGATTAAAATGCAAGCTTGTGTGTCATAACATGATTGGCTCAGAAAGCTTGCACTTATGAATCCATAAGGCAAAATATTTAAGGATTAAGTCAAAACCATAAATATCCTTGTTGGCAGTATTTTATTGGTTAATAAATCCTTAAAAGGTCTTGTACCTAGAGGTCTTGTGAGCTTCTGAGCCATGCAGTGAAGGTGTGAGCTGAACTCACCCTTCCTGCCTGTGTAGAAGATAAAAAAATAAATGGAATAATTAAAAACAACTCAAAAGTCCCATCTCTAACTCATTCAAAACTCTTTCAAAAATCCCCCTAGTAACCCTTGCAAACAAAAAAAGCAGCTTTTGAAATGATCAGGACAAATTCTCTGATTATCTCACCATGCTCATCCCCCTCGCATATTTAATTAATGATTTTCTGAGGTTGGTTTAAATTAGTTGTCAGAAATGAGAATATTTCCCTGAAACAGGAAAACAACTCAGATATCTGAGGAAGTTTGAGCCCCTTTAATTTGCTCTGTGTTTCCCAGGTGCTGAGGGAACAAGAGTGGTGGCACTTCACATCCCAGGAGGAAGAGCAAGATTCCCAGACAAACCCAGGGAATTGTGCTGCTCTCCCGTAATGAGAAAGCAGAATGGAATGGGAAGCAGAATTTATCCCAAATTAGCTGAAATTAATCTGGTGCTGATGTCCCTGGGCTGATTTAGCCATAAATGCAACTCCTCAGCGGTCACTCAGCACTAATGCAACAAAATGGGATTTCATGCAAGGGGAGAATGCATTTTCAGCTGCCTGCAATTGTGCCCTAATTAAATTTCTTTAATGCAGCCACAAATTAAGGGAAGCCTCATTTGTGGCTTTTGGGATGAGGTGGAGTTTGAGGAAAAGGCAGGAAGGGTTTTGTGCTTCCAGCCCAACTCTCAGCTGGTGTTTTAGGGTTAAAAAGTGGCAGAGGTGTGAAAAGTGAATTATTTCACTCAGAGAAATGCCAGCTTTTGGCCTGATCCTTGAGGGTAAGTTGTGACCATTTTCCAGCACTTTTGGAATATTCCATGATAAACTTGGTTAGTGTGTATATTTATTAGCATGTGTATATTTAGTACTTTGCAAATATATTTATGCTTTTTATAATTTTACAAAAATTATAATATTTATTTTATAACATATAAAAATGCATATAATTTATTACATATAACCATATATAAAATTACAACTAGCAGTTATATAAATATAAATAATATATATAAAAATGTTAGTTTCATAAGAAATTATAAAACATAAATATTTTAAAAAGAATATTTTATATTTTTTTAATGTGTATAATTATTACCTTTCAAAGTGGTGGTGTTGTGTTGCTGTGGCAGTTTAGTGCTGATTTAAGCAGCTTGTTTATGCTTCAGCTATTATTTAAATGTGCTATTATAAAATGTTGAGGTTCTACAACCCAGCCTATCCCACAGAATCCTTCTATCCCAAATCTGGTGCCTTATTAAGACAGGAATTCTGCTCTGAGGGACAATGACCTCTGTGGGAAGGCCACAAAATTGGGGTTTTACTCTGGACCTGGCTTAAAAAGGAATCTGGAACCTTTTATAAAAACATAGAAAGCTCACTGGCTTTTCATGAGGATTTCCTTGGAACCACAAACTGTGATTGACTCCATTTAATCATCTGTAAGGTGCTTTCTTTAATTAAAATACCATTGTAAACGGATTTGGCATGGTCATTTTCAGTTTGTAGCTCAGTTACTGACCTGAAACAGAGCGAGCAATGTGGGAAACCAAGCAGGAAATGTCCCTTTGATTTCCTGGCCATAATTACCATGGAAAATGGGGGATTTCATTGCTGCTATCATAAAGAAAAAATTATCATTATTTAATTTAAATAATAATCACGAGGCTCAATTAAGGTAAAAATGGGGGTATTGCCCTCCCAATACACAATTTAAGTTTATTCAGGGTTCTGACTTGTCTCCTGCATCAGCTGCTTAATATTTTGGTTTTTCAAGTGCAATCCTTCCATATTTCCTTCTCGCATCTGACCTTTGGCATTTTGATTGTATTCTAATAACACCCGGGGTGTTGCAGTAGAAACTTTAATAAGGAGATGGTAGAAATGATTTTCTTCTCCTCTTTCTCGTTCTGTTTCATTTCCTTAATACTATAAGGTGAAAGTCTTAAAAAAAATACTGTAATTAATGACTGAGTTAGTAATGAGCTGTTTCATTTAGGGCTTGGGGAGATGGTGTGGTTGGGGTGGGTTCTGCAAGCTCTGAGATCCGAGCTCCACAATAATTTTAAGGAGTTGTCTGTCATTTCTGGGAGGGATTCATGGCAGATCCAAAATATCCTGAGCATTCAGTGAGGTTTTTCTTTAGGAAGCTGTGGATCTTTAAAAGATTAACTAAAGAAAAATACAGTGGATATTTTCAGGGAAACAGAAGGGTCTCCCTGGAAGCATTTGGAAGACTTTGGGTTGTTCAGGGTGCTGATTTTAAGTCTTAATTCTTAAATTTTGGTAGAAAGGGTAGAAAGGGTGTGGAAATATTGGATTCTTTGCTGGGCAGAGAGAAGGGGATGGGAGGAAAGCAGCCAAGTCCATCCTTTGAGAGGGTTAAAAGCTGTTGTCCCATTTTCCCACTCATCCCAGGAAGTCTTTGCTCAGGAACAAACTGAGTTACAAGCAGTTAAGGCCAGGGTGGAGAATTGCCTGGATAATCCAAATTAATATCTGAAATAAGAACTGTAGGATTTCACAGGGGACAAAGAATTTATTCACCTTATCCCTAAAGGAGAGCCCAGCTCTATGGAATATTCCTTCCCAAAACACCTCAGGCCAACTAAACTGATATTCCTGTTAATCAGCATTATTTACAATTATTTACACTAAATCTGTGGCTTTCTGGGGAAATTTTTGAGGGAGAAAAGAGTCAAGTTGGAGACAATTGCAGCAAAACTTTCCCCACGTGTCCCCAGCCAGCAAGAGGCTCTGCAGGTGAGGCAGAAAGAGATATCTGAATGTTTTGGAATGAATAACTGCTCCTGGAGCAGCCACTGTGAGGACAGAGATGGCTCTCCAGATATCCAGGAGGGAAGATTGATGGGCTATGCAGATGCTCGTGCCACTACAGAGACCTTCAGCAAGAAACAAGCAGGATTGCTCCAAGTGTTGTTTTAAATTAATGCCTGACTTTGAAAACAAATTGATGCCCCCCTGAGATAATTGGAAAAGTTAGGAAACAATCAGGGAAGAACAAATGGAGACTTTGGGATGGACAAAAATCCCAGATAAAGGAAGTCTCTAAATTCTGCTTCCAGAGCATGAAGACATTTTCCTATCTGAGGGTGGGTTTTTTTTAGAATTTCCTTAATTTATTTTTTCTCCTTCAGAGGACAAGTCTTGCTTTTGGTGTGGATGGGACAGAAAGGAAGGCTCTGGATGGGGATTAAGGAGGGAGGTGGGGCAGGACCTTTCCCAGGGACCCACAGCAGGAACTCAGTGGGTTCTAAACACGGGTACAAGGGCAGGGAAGTGTTGGCAGTGAGGGAAGTTGGGAATGCTGTGGCTTTACAAGTGACCGACTACAGCGTGGTTTCCATGGGTAAATTGGACTTTTTGGAGTTTTTAATGGAAATTTTTGAGGAATGACTCCAGAGGAGGCAGCAGGATGAGCAGAGGGATGGAGCAGCTCTGCTTGGAGGAAAGGCTGAGAGAGCTGGGATTGTCCAGCCTGGAGAGGAGAAGCTTTGGGGTGAGCTCAGTGTGGCCTGGAGAAGCTGCAGGAAACCTGGAGAGAGACTTTGGAGAAGGAATGGAGGGACAGGACACAGGGAATGGCTTCAAATGGACAGAGAGTGGGGTTAGATGGGATTTTGGGAAGGAATTCCTGCCTGGGAGGGTGGGGAGGGGCTGGGCTGGAATTCCCAGAGCAGCTGGGGCTGCCCCTGGATCCCTGGCAGTGCCCAAGGCCAGGCTGGACACTGGGGTTGGAGCACCTGGGACAGTGGGAGGTGTCCCTGCCATGGCAGGGGTGGGATTGAAGCCTTTTGGGGCTGCCTAAAACCAGAGGCCAGGCAGAATTAAGGAATAAAAAGCAGTTCTATTTATTGAAGGCCTTCAGGTACATTTGGGGCAGACCAAGGCCCCCCAGGGCTACACCCAAAATGTCCCACGGGGCACGGGTGTCACACTTGGATAAGTTTGGGCCATTTGCACATTGGGGGTGAATCCTCCAATTCCAGCTGCAGCTAATGAAGGCATTGGCCCCAGGTTTGCTGCCCCAAGTCACTTTTGTTCCCATCTCTGGGGCCTGAGGCAGTGAGGGGTCCTTGATTGCCAGCCTGGAGAGGAATTGTTGTGTGTGCCCAGAATGGGACAGCAGCAGCTGACACTGAGTGTGGAGCTCAGAGTTGTGCACTAAAGAACTGCAGGGTTACAGACAGATGGAAAATAGAAAAGCCAAAATCCTAAGGTGCCAGGATGGGATGGGATTTAAGGTCCTTCCAACCCAAACCCTCCTGGGATTGTGGCTTTGGGATGCTGGGGCTCACATTCCAGCTGTTCCCAGCTCCTTGCCACCCTCCTGGCTGTCAGAGCCCCGTTTTCCTTCCAACCAAGCCCAAATCTGGTTGCTGATCACATTGCTGATGTGCCTGAACAGATCAACCACCCCACAAGCAACCCCTTCAGTAATTAGGGCTACTTCTTGTGCACACCGTGCTTTCATGGCTCTCCTCTCAGTGTCAAATGTCAGCCTGATGGTTTTGTCTCTTCAGGTTTTATAATTAATGATTAATGACTGATATTCTGCTGTTCATAAAGCTGAATTTTCCTGGTTAACTGTTCAAGACTGCAACTGAGAGTGCACTGTGTGAGGTAGACTCTTGTCTAATCTAATATCAAAATGATACAGAAAAAAGAAAACCCCAAACCCAAGCATGCTCCACGACCTTGTAATTTTGTGATGTTTTGATAAACCTCTCTCTGTCACTGACAGCTGGGGTATGATTAGCTTAATCCTGATATTTTATGACAATAAAATTCCCATTTAATTTTTTCTGTGTCAATACAAGCTCTCATCACCACCCAAATTTGCTTCTGGGCAAATCCTTTCATGCAATAAATAAATTCACGGGGTGAACTCGTGAGCTCTTTTATCATGACTGCCAATAATCATTATGGAATCAAATATTTACATGCCAGGGTGGCATTTAAATAAATGCAGCACTCCTAAAATGTCAGTTTATTCCAGCAGGAAGGGAAGGATTATAAAACTTCCACAGGAATTGGAAATTCTTTTCGCTTCTCGAATTCCCATTTTAATCACTTTTGTTGGATGAAAAATTTGGGGCATTCCCAGCATCCCACGGGCTCTGCAGGTGCCCCATCCTTTCCTGGTTTAACATTTTCCAGGTTTTATTTCTTTGCAAAATGAAAATGGAAATGTTTGTCTCAGCTCAGGCTGAGATTTGAGAGCATCAGCACTTTTGAAAGTCTGAGGGTTACCTGAGGCAGGGCCCGATGGAAAGGGAATATCTTCATTTTTACCCTACAATAACAGCAAATTTCATTTCTGTGCTAATTTAAAACCCCCCAAAAAGGAGGGAGCATGCACTTTAACCTGGCCTTCAGCACTTGGAAAGCCCTGGTGTGGTTTTTATGGATTTGCAATGAGAGGAAAACCATTTTCCAGGCTGAGAGCACCCTTGGAAGGGGGAGCTGGGAGCGTGCTGGAGGCATTAAACTCAGGGTGCTTCAGGGAATATCCTAAAAAACTTGTCAGGGGACTGCTAAGGAGTTGTGCTGAGTAATCCCCACAAAAGCAGCACGAACTGCTTGTGTACTTATTGCTAAAAGCATTTCTTGCCTCCACCCCACCACCTTGGGGCAGGAGTTTAATTTCCTATTTAATTTCAGCCGTTGCAAACGCCTGAAGGTTGTTCTGAATTATGGATAGGAGTAAAAGTTGTGGGTTTTATTCCATGCTGGGCGTGGGTCTCACTGAGTTAAACGTGCTGGAAATTCAGAGCTCAGCAGTGCAGGAGCTGGGGCTTGTCTGGCTCTGAGAAGTGGGGAGAGGTTTGTGCCTGTCTGGGTGTGAACCTGTCTGAGATTCTGCTGAGGAAGGCAGGAGCCTCCCCTGAAATGGAAAATGCAAACCCCCTCCCTCTGAATTATTACAGTTTTGAAATTAGGGGCTCTCAGGCAAAGATATGGGAATAGGAAAAATAGTTCTTTATTGGGAAAATTAAAAATACAACTGCAATAGTACGAAACAGAAAACAAACCACTGCCAGAGTCAGAGCCCGAGCTGTCCCCTGTGTGTCAGGGTGTTGGTGGCAGTGCCATTCCATGGTGGCTCAGCCCTCCTGCAGTGCCAGGGGTGGCTCTGCTGGAGCAGGGATCCTGCACAAGGCTGGAGTTTTCCTCTGGAGCTCCAGGGCTGCTGGAGATGGGCCTGGGCTCCCTCTGGGAATGCAGGGCAGCAGAAAGCTGAAACTCTGGGAATGCAGTGGGAAAAGGCTGCTGGGCTGTTCCAGGGCAGATTCTATCCAGGTAGGAATGCTTGGCTCCTCCCCTGGGTGAGCCTCTCCCGATGGGATGATGGAATTTTCTCAGCCATGCAGGGACACTCAGTGGCCATGGACAGAAGATAATTAATAATTAATGGCCCATGAACAGCAGAGATCTCCTGGAGGGAGGGTTGGCTGTGGCAGAGATAAAGCAAAAACTGCCTGATGAGCAGCAGACACCTGCCCCAGCTCTGACAGATAACAGAACACAGCCCAGCCACACCTTTCAACCCAAGAGAGTGCCTCATGCAGAGTTATGTCCATGTAAAACAGCTCCTGGGGAATTCCTGCTTGTTTGGAAGTAGTTAAAACAAAATTGAGGCTCAAAGTTCTACACCTAGGCTTGTACAGGTGATATTCTCAGGAGTTTGCTGCTTTTCTGTAGCCAGTACTAATATTAAAGCTTATATTTTAACTATAACCCCGAATTCTGAACCTCCTGGCTTCAGAAATACAGTATAGAGCATTATACACAATAATTCCACTGTCCTTTGATGAATTTAGGGTAATTGCAGTTTTTACAAGTTTGACTTTGTGTCAAGGCATTGAAACTGAAAATTTGTCTCTCTGCAAGGTTTTTTTCCTTCTACAAACTTTTTTTTTTCATAGCATGTAAGGAGAATGAAATCAGGGTGGGTTTCTCCTGTGGGAATGAAAACATGAACTAAAACTTGGATAAGTAGAGCTTAGAAATCCCAATGAAGCTGCTATGTGACTACACATTTCAATTGCTTAAAAAGTTCTGGCTTTCTGTTTCTCTGACAGAATATACAATTTTTAAATATCTGAAATGCAATATCAGTGAGTTTTCCTAGCTGTTTATGAATGGAGTAGCTCAAAACTCTTTTTTTTCCTTCCTGCATTCCTCTGTTAAGAAATGTTAGGATGAGCTCAGTGTCAAAATAAGAGGGAGCTGCTCTTGCAAAAAAAAAAATCAGCTTGAAATATTTTCATCAGCCAGGAAGGCAAAATAAATGACAGCATCCTGATGCCTCCATTAGGCAAAATCTGATTTTTGTCACTGCCAGCACAGGTTAAACACCTTGGTCAGCGGAGAATTTCTCTGGGGTCAAGAAAAGCTTTTTCTTCCACATTTTATTGTGGCAGCTTTGTGCTCCTGAGGGCTCCAGTGCAGCAGAAAATGGAGATGTGAGGAAATACTGGAGCAAAAATCCTCTGGAAACACAAGTGGCTGCTGTGACTCCACTTCTGAAGGCACAAGACAGCCACGAGCATTTTTAAAGTTGCAAAAATCCATATCTGGAAAGCTGGGAGATCCAACTTCTCTGGCTAAATCCTTAATAGCACAAGCTAGGATCTTCCTTGGGCCTTGTCAAGGCTGCAAACAGCATTTCCTGACCCACAGTGACAATTTTATTGTGTGTTCTGGATTAATGAGTCCTCTCAGATCGTTTAAATAAACAGATGCTGTCTGCTAGGATGGCAAAGAGCATTTGTTCGTGGTAAATGATTTAAAAGCCATCCTGCATGGAACTGCTCCTTGGAACGTGGGCTGGAAATCCTCATGGCAATGAGGAGCAGCAAGAGGAGCAGCTCGAATGGAAGGAAATATAATTAGTGTTTAATGATTTATTAATGGTTTATAAATACCTAAACAAGATTGTTAGGCTTGTATCAATGGTGGGAGGGAGTTAAAGGAGCCAGGACTGGGGATTTGGGTTAATGCTGGGAGTGCTTCCAGGGCTGGGACTGGGGAACTCAAACTCCTCCAGAAGTGTTTCACAGTGTGGTGTGTCCTGCAGTCTCAGGAATCAGGGAACTGTGGAATTTCAGGTTGGGAAAAGTCAATTTCAGTTGGAAAATTTCACAGTGTGGTGTGTCCTGCAGTCTCAGGAGTCAGGGAATTGTGGAATTTCAGGTTGGAAAAGTCCCCTAGTGAGTCCAACCGCTGATCCAGCTCTGGCATCTTCACCATGAAATCCTGTCCCCAAGTGCAGCATCTCTGTGGCTTTTCCATCCCTCCAGGAACGGGGACTCTGCCACTTTCCAGGCAGATTTTCCCAATCTGATGCCGTGAGAACACAGAACTCTTTCACAGAAGCTCCTGCAGATGATCAATGTGTCTTCATTGAGGGAAGAACAGCTCAGGCAGCTGCCTGCACATTGGGGATTGGCTTCCTGAAATAGAAACCCCTCTTTTCCTGTTGTCGCTCCTTTGGATAATTCCTCAGCACTGGAAATTCCTGCCAGGCTGACTAAACAGTCAGGAAAGTAACTTGGAGTTAATGAAACACCTCAGAGATGTCCCACTCCCCCAAAAACGTGCAGCAAAAACCAGCCCTGCACCGTTTGTTCCTGGAGGATAGCACGACTCTGATTTTTCAGATGCTTTGCAGAGCATGAGGTGACCCAGAGAGGCTGAGGCACAGAATAAACCATCACCAATTAGGGTGTGTGGGTTGCTTAATGAAGTGGAATTTCAGTTTATGTGAGCTGGCTCTTGCAGCAGCGAGAGGCAGCGAGGCTGACTCAGAGCCTGAGTCATGGGTGATGTTTGACCCATCAAACAGTGAAACATCCAGGGTGATACCTGACCCATCAAACAGTGAAACATCCAGGGTGGTGTTTGACCCATCAAACAGTGAAACAGCCAGGGTGATGTCTGACCCATCCAACAGTGAAATGTCCAGGGTGGTGTTTGACCCATCCAACAGTGAAATGTCCAGGGTGATGTCTGACCCATCCAACAGTGAAATGTCCAGGGTGATGTTTGACCCATCAAACAGTGAAATATCCAGGGTGATACCTGACCCATCAAACAGTGAAATATCCAGGGTGATACCTGACCCACCAAACAGTGAAATATCCAGGGTGATACCTGACCCACCAAACAGTGAAATATCCAGGGTGATACCTGACCCACCAAACAGTGAAATATCCAGGGTGATACCTGACCCACCAAACAGTGAAATATCCAGGGTGATACCTGACCCACCAAACAGTGAAATATCCAGGGTGATACCTGACCCACCAAACAGTGAAATATCCAGGGTGATACCTGACCCACCAAACAGTGAAATATCCAGGGTGATACCTGACCCACCAAACAGTGAAATATCCAGGGTGATACCTGACCCACCAAACAGTGAAATATCCAGGGTGATACCTGACCCACCAAACAGTGAAATATCCAGGGTGATACCTGACCCACCAAACAGTGAAATATCCAGGGTGATACCTGACCCACCAAACAGTGAAATATCCAGGGTGATACCTGACCCACCAAACAGTGAAATATCCAGGGTGATACCTGACCCACCAAACAGTGAAATATCCAGGGTGATACCTGACCCACCAAACAGTGAAATATCCAGGGTGATACCTGACCCACCAAACAGTGAAATATCCAGGGTGATACCTGACCCATCAAACAGTGAAATATCCAGGGTGATACCTGACCCATCAAAAAGTGAAATATCCAGGGTGATGTCTGACCCACGAAAGAGTGAAATGTCCAGGGTGGTGTTTGACCCATCAAACAGTGAAACAGCCAGGATTCTGTGGCTTCCAGCAGATCATCCCAACCCTCTCTGTCCCCTGGTCAAGCTGCCCTTAAATAGCTCATTTCTCCTTAAAAGAAGGATTTCTGCAAAATCTAAAAGGTTTGGATTGATAGAAACCTTTAAAACTAATCTAATTCCACCCCTTCCACTGTCCCAGGGATCCAGGGGCAGCCACAGCTTCTCTGGGCACCCAGTGCCAGGGCCTCACATCCCTCTGGGGGAACAATTCCTTCCCAATGTTTAATCGAAATCTCTCACCAAATGGTTGCAATTTAATTTTAATTTACTGGCAGGGATAAGCTTGGTACGTGGTGCTTGACCTGCTGAGTGCAGGGTTTTTCTTGTATTTACTCTTGTATTTACTCTTGTATTTACTATTTATTCTTATATTTACTCTTGTATTATTTATTCAGCTCACACCTTTTTGCCTAATAAGCAATGCAATCAAATTAATGTAAATCAAATTAATCAGACATAAAGAGGCCAGAGACAGGAAGGGCTGTGAAGAGAATGGCTGAACCACCCGAGTGTGGTGAGTGGCTCTGGACTGTGTTTGTTGGAGATGCTTGAACAAAGCTCAGATTCCGTAGGATTTTCCAGGGAAAACGTGGTTTTCCTGAGCCTGGTGACTGCAGTGAAGAGCAGCCCCACCCCAATTTCCAGCCCTCACTGCCACCTCAGCCACCTGGGCAGGGTCAGGAGCTGGACCCTGAGCCATGTGGATCCCTTTGAATTCAGGATGTTTGTTGGAACCCAGGGCACCAGGAATGTTTCTGTCTGTCCTGACAAGCATGGCTCTCCTGAGAGCCCTGCCTTTAACCTCTGTCCATGGAGAGCACTCCCAGGCTTTGGGATGGGGTGGGATCTGTGAGTGTGCAGAGTAGATTGTAGTGCAGTTATCACTGGGTGAAAAATTCAGATTTTAGGGTTTTAGTATGGGGGTAGATGGAGAACAAAAGGGAGGATTTTGGGCATTGTCCTTTCTTCTTCTTCATCTGCTCCATTTTCTGCTGTGTTACTAGCACAGAGTGATTGCCTGGGGAAAGTCACAGTGCAGGTGTTGCACGTTAGACAGTTAGTTATTGGTAGAAAAATAAAAATAAAGCACGTTTTTAGAGTTAATTGGACAGGATGGCTTTAAAAGACCTTGTAACTGCACATCTTGTGACCTTTTTTGCTGTATTCTTCACCATGCTAAGCCTGGTGCAGGTGGTGTGGAGAAGTTTTGATAAGATAAGAAATAAACAGCAACCTGAAGACTGAAAAAGATCCCGTTCATCTCTCAATTTTAGCACAGAACTTTTACTAGGGCTTTCCCCACTCAGGGGGCCCAGAGAGGCCTTTCACAGATATTCTGCAATCCCAGGAGCCCTTTTGGAGCAGTTTCCTGCTGAGTCTGTTCTTCCCTCAGCAGAGCCAGAGCTGCAGACGAGCCCAAATCCCTCGGGGTTCAGCTCCCTGAGCCTGGCACCACCTGGAGCACACCCAGAGGAATAATTCAGGCAGATTTGGGGTGGGCATGGATGACTGGGACCATGCCAGGGTCACTCTCCCTGTGCCACTTCCCTGGATTTCGCTCTCCAGCCCCAGCTGCATCCTGCAAGGAAGCTTGACTTCAACATTTTATTGTTGTCATAAATTCTAGCTGAGTGAGTCAGCAGCTGCTGTTGGGGAGGAAAAAAAACCACAAACCCCTCTGAGAGAATTCCCTTTGAACACTGACTTGCATCGTGATGTTTTAAAAATATATTAGAATTAATTCTGGTCATTTTTTCACACAGTGTAAATGTAAAGCCTGAAGAATGAGGCAATTTTGGAGTTTTTTTGGGCAAAACTCTTGATCTGATCTGAGGAACGTGTGGGAAGAGTGGGTATTGTTCTGTTGGCTGCAAATCCAGCTGCTGGCACTGAGGAATTCTCCACTGATGCAGGCAGCCAGTGGATATATCCCAGGGAATAAGGTCCTACAGCAGAACTCAGGGAATGCTTGGCTGGGCACACACCTTGGTGGCTGATTTAGGCACTCCTTGATGCTGCAGATGTTCCAGTGGGGTGAATCTGTGTAATTTGTCTGAAGGGATAAGCAGGAATGTGGTTCAAACCTCCCTGACAAAATGGTAAAATAATCCCATTGATTACCAGGGATGAGGGAAAAATTGATTTTTAAACATCTTGTGTGTGATTCAGAGAGATTGGCATTGGATAATTCATATTAAACATAAAAATGGGGAGGATAAATAAGAAACCTCTTTAGACCTGTTACCCAGGCTCCATTTTCAGCCTGTTATAAATTCCAGATGACTCCTTAGGAAAAATAACAGTTTATGGAGCTGTAATGGATGAGTAAGGCTGGGTAAAAAAAAAACCTCCCTGCACCTTCTCTGGGCTGGGAGGCTGAAGAAAATTCAGCTCATTCTGGGTGTATTTCCATGTAAAAAATAGATGTGCCCTGAGGAGAGGCTGCCTGGATGGGTTGCTGTGATTATCCTGGGATGTGTCTGACAGAAATATTCCTGTGTTGCTGCCTAATTGCTGGAGCTAACTTTTGATGGGAATCTGAGCCAAAGCTGCCATGAGATATCCATAGAAAATGCCTTGGAGGGCAAAAAACCTGAGCGCAGCTTTTAGAAATTTGACTATTTATTTATTTATTTTTGGTGAGGAAGCAAAAATTTCTGAAGTTCTTTCATTTTTCTAATTTGGTTTTCCAAAATTGTGAAGGAATGGAGGTGAAAGCTGTGCTCTATCCAACTTTAATAGCATTAAGGCTGTAAAATACAACTATTTTTGAAGCAAACTCTTCATTTTTTTTTTTTTTTTTTGTACAGAGCAGGTTGGTTTTGAGCACAGCAACAACTCAGTCCTCTCATCTGCAAAAATGTTGTCAAAACATTCACAGCAGGCAAATCTGGCACTGCTCATTTCCAGCCAGCCCTGAAAGGTCAAGGGCTGAACCTACAGCTAAAAAAAAATTAGATAAATAGCAAATATTTAGTGTGTGTGTCTCACAGAGAGGGTGACACGGGCTCGTGGTTGGATAAATGTGAATTTCTCGGGGTTGTGGTGTCAGATCAGGTTTGCCCATCAAATTGTGTGGTGTCACATGCCATGATGTGACGTGACAGCCCCGCTCCGTGTGTCACAGCACGGGGACACTCCTGAGAACACTGAACCACAGCTTGGGACACTGCTCTGAGAGGGGCACTGTGGGCTGAGGGAGAAGGGAAACCAAAGAAATGCTGGCTGGATCAAGGTTTAATAGCAGGGGCAGAGGTGAAGTTGTAATTTTTGAGTTGTTTCTGTGGCTTAAATTGGGTTAGAAGTTCCTAACTTAGACTCGAGATCTGTAAGGACAGAGACTGAGCTGAACACTGAAGGTGGGCAGGGAAAGGGGATGAAGGCAGCAACCCTTGGCAAATGGAAGGAAAGTTTGGGAAGGTTCTTTGTGAATCTGGAGGGGGTTTGTGGTGGCAGTAAAGAATGGAAACCTCCAGAACCTCAGCTTGAAGTTTTTGGGGTTTTCATCCCTTTTACATCACTCTGAGAGCTTTCATTTCTCCTCCACTGAGCCTCCAGTGCATCACTTGCACTCTGATACTGAGGGAAATTTCCCAGATGCTCCTGATCATGTACAAACACAATAAATACATGGATGGAGCTGGAAGTTTGATTTTTCTCTTTGTTTCTTTAGATTTTAGAACTCATTAAACCCCAACCCGACGTCCTTCACTTACATCAATTTTACTGCAATCTTTACTGAGCTTGCCTTTATTGATTCCAGTGGAGTTCAACAGGCATAAAAAAAATGAAACTAAAAGGAGAATCAATTCCACATTAATTAGCCAGCATGCATGATTTTATGCTGCTTAATGACTCTTGTAATCATCTACAACTGTACCAAAGCGAGCAGCAGTCAGAGCCAGGCAGGGCTGGGCAGGAACAAAACCCTCCAGCAGTGAATTCCCACAATTTGGACCCTTTAGAGAGTGCAGTCTTTTCCATAAAATCAGATCTCGATTAGAAATGGTGACAGGGAAGGAGAGATTAGAAACTAGATGAGCTCAGACTGTTTTTTTTTTTTTTCCTCAGTAAAAAATCCAATGGAAAAATGCACCCAGCCCCTTGCTGAATTCCTCACTTTGGGAGAGATTTGCAGGATAAAACTCTTGGGCCCTCAGCTAAAGACCACTGAAGAAAGGGAAAGATTATTTACAGCCCATTTTAGCGATTCCTTTGCTTCTTTATTTATTTATATTTTACTTTTCAAACCTGTGCAGCACCGTGGAAAGTTTTGCACTGCAGGAAGAGCCTCAGAGTTCTCTCCCAGGAGCACTGAGGGTTGAAACTGTGGTGTCTAAAAACCTTTGGACCTGGGTCTGTAACCAAATCTGTGACTTTTGCACTATTTGCACTCTTTACCATAAAATTATGGCAGAGGGGAGGCTTCTGCCTTTCTCTCTTGGATGGCATTTCCCTTTATTTGTGCCCTGATGATTATTTTATTTGAGGACTGGCCTTCATTAATTTCCTACTTTATCATTCTAAAATTACTCTTTATATCAGTCACACCTTATTCCCTTTGTGCTGTAGGACTCACTTAATCCTAGGCTTGGTTTCTGGTTTAATAAATAGATCAGGAAATGTCTTTGAAGCTTTTTCCTGGTGCTCAGAACACACCTGGAACCCACAGCTGAGGATGTGTTTCACTGGGTTGGTCACACTCCCACCTAGGGGTTCCTGCTCTGGGATCTTTTTGTGGGAAATTATCCAGGATTATTCCCTGAAGAGATGTTTAATTTCTGGCTGCAGAGTAGGTGGGATTCAATATTAAACAGAATTTGCCTTTGTAATCCATTCCCATGTCTGTAGACTTAGAAATGCAGTGAGGGACTGGATTTTGTTCTAAAATGGACATTCCTGAATGCCTGCAAAACCACAATCCCTTTTCTGTTCAATATTTACCTCTCCTTTTCTCCCAGGGACACAATGGAAGTGATTGCCTGGATACAGATGACATTATGCTCCGTCTTTGCTGTACTTTTCCCCCTTTAACTGTGCATTTACACATGAATGGGCCATTGGTTCTAAATGGCAAGGAGATCACGGTGAATTATACTCACTTTAGTGATACAGTGTCAAATTCAATCTAGGAGAAAATTCTACATCCTTTCAAATGGAGGAAACCATTTTAATTTGGATTGCCAGCAGCTGAACTTTCCCTTCCAGATTTCCACTGGTGGCACAAGTGGATGGGGCTGGGAGCTTCAGACATGAAAATCAGACTTCTCTGAAAGCCAGGGTTAGTCTTAAATAATACAAAAGAATCTGCTTCTCATTATCAAAAATTAAAATAGAAAGGAAACTGATGTGTTTGATTGCAGGAAAAATTGAGCAAGTTGTTGCCCAGAGAATTTATGAGCAGGACAAATGAAGAAAATTGTGCTGCAAGTATTTCTCTGGCAGCTCTGTGCTGGTTAAAAGCAGCTGTCTCACCTCGACACTGCCCCAGCTGTGATTATTTACGTGTGACTGAGCTTTTCGAGGCATCAGGTACAGATAAATATCTAAATCTCGTGTTCCTGGGGGTGCAGTGCTCCCTCAGAGCTCCTCTTTGTCCTGGAGGCTTTCCCATCTCTTCTGCAGGGACCAAACCTCGGATTATTCAGCACCTGCCTGACCTCATGGAAAGGAATGGGCTCCTTTGGATTTCGGGGAAATTTATTTCTTTATGGACTCTCCTGGATCAGGATTTTTAGCTGGGAGGTGGATGAGGATAAGAAATAAATGCAGGCCCAGTTAAGTTTATTTTGTCACAGCAGAAGCAGTTGGATGATGCTGTCAGGGGTGGTCCTTGCTGGCTGCAGCCTGTGCCAGTCCTCAAAATACCTTTCTGGGCAGGAATTCCTCCCCAAAATACCCACCAGGCAGGAATTCCTTCCCAAAATACCCACCCAGGCAGGAATTCCTCCCTAAAATACCTTTCCAGGCAGGAATTCCTCTCCAAAATAGCTTTCCAGGCAGGAATTCCTCCTCAAAACACCCACCAGGCAATTCCTTCCCAAGCATTCACCCAGACAGGGATTCCTCCCCAAAACAGCCTCCCAGGCAGGAATTCCCCCCCAGAATACCCACCCAGGCAGGAATTCCTCCCCAAAATCCCATCCAGCCCTGCCCTCTGGCAGTTTAAGGCCATTCCTGTCACTCCAGACCCTTGTGGGAGAAGGGACTTACTGGGAAACTCCAGTGGAGGAAATGGGAAAGGACTTGGAGATGGGAGATGTGGAGCCAGGGAGAATCAGGAGGAGGAGCCCCGTGGCAATCAGAGCTACTAAACAGGGAAATAAATTATTATTTTTCTGGCAGTTCAGTCAGGAAAAGGGATTTGCCCCCACTGCACAGCCCTTTGCTGCTCTGCTCAGGGTCAGAGGTGAGGTCTTAATTTTTAAATTCTTTCTAAGATTTAAATTGGGTTAGAACTTCCCACTACAGGACTGTGGTGCAGGTGATGAGCAGTTGTTATCCACAGGGATGGGAAGCAGGATAAGAAGCCAGGCTGGGATCAAGATTTGATTTCCTTGTCCCCTGGAGCCACATTTAAGCACAGAGGCTCTTCTTGAGTGGAGGGCAGGGATGTCCCCCACACCCCTCAGACACTGGGCTGGATTTCCTTTAACCCCCACATTTGATAGGCTCATATCCAGATTAATAAAAACAAGCCAGGAGATCTTCCCTTTTAATAAAAATGATTTATTAGGATCAGCCACAGGAGAGGAACTCAAGGAGCTGCACATACCACTGGGCACCACAGATGAGAAGGTGTGAGATAAACTTGCTTCCCACACTGCACAATCAGGATTCTTTCCTCATAGAAGCTCACAGAAAAGCAATTTGGCTTGTGAAGTCCAGGGATCTCTTCCTTTTCCAGTGCTTTTGAAGTTATGGTGAGAGAGAGGAGATGAGAAGAGCTTTTTAACAGGTAGCCTGAAGCTTTGCCATCTTGGTGGTGTCCTTCGTGGGCCTGGATTCAGTGCTGGCTCGTTGCTTTAGGGGCTTTTTGGTGTGACCTGAACTTCCTCTGCACGCTGGGCACCATGGGAAGTTCTCTGATTACCATAGTGGGCGGGGCCCTCAGTGTGACGAGCAGGAGGAGAGCAGCAGCGGTGTTTGCCTGGTGGGAGTTAGGGGGAACCAGGGATTGGGGGGGACATGAAACTGGGAACCAGGAAGTTCAGATTCAAGAACTCTTCAGAACATGAAAGTACAGACCTAATACAGTGAGTAACACCATTTTAACAATATAACACACTTAAACATACAGTTTTGGACCAGTCTTTAGGTTTATTCATCTCACAGCTCTCCTCAGGTTCCTCCTTGACTCCACAGCCCTGCCAAAAACCAGAGGAGAAACCCCCACAAGTTTAGGTCAGTGTGTGACCAATTCTGTCACTTCAATTCCCGTTTTCCCCCAGTGGCTCCAGCGGTTTTGGGGATGTGTCACTCCCGTGGCTCCTCAGAGCAGGGAACACAAACGTTTTCTGTGCCCGTGGATGGGCTGGGAGTGCTTGGTGGTGTGGGGAGCTGGGCTGGGGCACAGTTCCATCCTTCATCCCATCGATTCTGGCTGCTCTGGCTCGAAGCAGCTCCGTGGAGGAGTCGGGTTCATTTTCATTCCTGGTTTTGGGAATCGATTTAACATCAGACAGCAAAACCCAACTTTATTTTATCTGGATTGCTGATGCTCTAAGAAGGAACTGCAGCACTCATTAAAAGTGTCCTAGCCTCAAATACTCACACTTTTGGTGCCCTAATTCTGATGTTTTTTCAATTTATCCATTTCTGTATTTCCAGAGTAACCTGCAGCCCACTGCCTGTGGGGTGAAGGAGAAAATCACTTTGCCATTTTAATAGAATTATTGATCTTTGTGCTGTTGCTATAAATCCATTTATCCACTGCAACAACATATTCATAAAGACTTCTTAATTTTAAGCCTCTTCTTTTTGCCTTCATTTAAATGTCACGACCGAGTGATTTATCAGGGAGGAATTTTAGCAGCAAAATTAGACTGTGGTACCACCTCAAGAAACAATACATCAAAGGCAACCAGCACACTTTTTTTTTTCATCCCTGCAACTTCATTATCTGTCAAAATCCATTAGGAGTTTGTTTTCTCCTTGTAGTTAAGGACTAGACAGTAAGGACTCAGAATTTTATTTTTTCCACACTTGAGAATGTTTATTTATCATTATCTTCACAGCATTCTGGACAAGCCATCTAAAAATGTCTCCTAATATTTGTCTGAGCTCATTGTTGGGAGGCATTAATGACATTTCACTAATAGGAAAAAATATCAGTAATTAACTGTGCTATTAGAAGATCATTACATTTCCTAGGCATTAATAACTTTTTTATAAATATGAAAAAAAGGTATTTTTGTGTTCAAAACTTCAGCAAAATAAACACCAGGTGAACTAAGTACTCCAGGAATGTTGGCATTGCCTGACTCAGTGAATGGGCTGTGATGATCCTCACAGATAACAGGAAAATAGAGAGGAAATTGGGCAAATAAGAACATTTTGGGAAGCTCTGAACACGGTGCTGATAAATACACACATTTCTGTGAGTCACCAAGCTGATTTCTCCCCAGATTTGCCATTTTTCTATGGTCTTGTTAACTTTCAATAGACTCAGTGTTCTCTATAACCATAATTACCTGAATTTCTGCCTGAAATTATAAACGCTCTGTGTGAGGGGATAATTCTGCCAAGCCCAGCATTGAATGGTCTTGAAAAATTCTGCTTTAGCCTCTGGCTGCTGTTTATTTTGTCCTTTGTTTTCCTTCACTGTGGCATCATCAGTGTGGTGGAATCGCTGCAATTTTAGGAAAGGCTTCTGTTTCTGAACTTAGGGACAAAAGAAAGGGAAAATAGGTTATTGAAATGGATTTTGGGGACCTGGAAGGCTCTAGTAGCCATTGTGAATTTAGGAGAAATATTGTTGTGTTGGGTTTAGTTCACTGTTAGGGGAGTCCTAATTTATCATAATATGTGTTTGGGGTGAGTTAAGGCTGCCGGAATCCTAAATAGGGATGGGTTTGGGTGTCATGGAATTTTCTACCAGGATTGGCCTCTACCTCTGGAGGCATGAGAGGAAAAGGTTTAGGGACAGAGCTGTTGGGTTGGGCCTTTCCCAGCCCAAGACTCCTTTCCATGCTTTATTCCAGAAAACAAAGCAAGCATTTCTGCTTCTCATTTATTCACTGCAGGAGATTTCATCAGCTTTGTATTATTCAGTGAATCTTGGTTTAGGCATCTTTGGAAGCCTGGACAGAAGTTTTTGTGTACTTTAAGACAGCACAGGCAGAGACTGAAATACCCTGTGATGGAAAACTCAGTTTAAGAGTCATTTGAGCAAGGATAAGGGGAATGGTCCCTAAGGACAGCACTTTGGTATTGTTGATTATTTGTGCTCCTGACAGGCAGCAGGAAGAGAGAAGTTTAATAGAAATATTTTATTTTTAAAGTTCTGATCCATGCTCTGGTTGTGACCTTTCTCAGCAGATTGGTTAAGAATGAACATAATTCATGGACAGCAGATCTCCTCTGCTGAACATGGATTTTTTGGCAGTCAATTCTGTGTCTGTGTGGTCATGACTTTTCCTGCCTAAATTCCCACACCATTCCCAAGCGATGAACTAAAACCATTAAACTCATTAAAAAAAAGGCACAATTATGCAAGAAATCTCAATCAATTATGCATGAGGATAAATATATTAAATGAAAGCACTTTGGATGAGCTGTGAGGCAGTTAAGGACGTGTTTGGTGCCAGTGCTGGAGATGCCCAGCCATGACAAACAATGCAATCTGCTATGTTGGGAAGGGGTGGATTTGCATCCCATTATCACTTTCTGTTGAAGAGTCAATCTCATTTTCTGCTGTTTGAGGAACTCCGGGGTGTGATGTGTAAACATGGTGCAATTTAATCAGATGGCATTAGGTTGGTAGGAGTAAGCAAAGCTTGCCAATAATCAAGGGGTATTATGGATTTCTGATTTTTCCCATCATTGAAATTTAGTCTGATGCTGTGGAGCTCATTGCTGAAGAGAAATTGGGGATTTATTCCATGAGAGGTTATCCAAGCTTGGGACAAATCCCTGGTCCATCCTAGAGAGGATCTGGTGAGGAAATCAGGACAAACTGGACGTGTTCCTGGTGGCACAAAGTGTGGGACTCCAGTGCACCTGGAATTTGTGCCAATTTCCAAAGAACATCGTGGATTGATTTGATCTGACACTCACACACCTGGCACTGATCCTCTCCAAAGACTGGAGGAAATGGGGTTGGGAGAGAGATTTTCTCCTGCCCAAATCTGTAATTGAGGTGTAATAACTCTCTTCCACAATTAGAGAATTTTTCCCAGCTCTGTCCAGTGTTTGCTCCTGGGGTAAATGGAGGTGGCCACTGAAGCTGAGGAGTAGTGAAGAAAAAAATTAATACAAACAGATGTTTTTCTAAATGTTACTGTTTAATTACATATCCAGGCACAATATTAAGAATTTTAGAGTATCTACAAGAGAATTTAAAGTTTATCCCAAGTGCAGGAAGGGGAGAGAGATGGGAGAGGGACTGGGGACAGGGGATGGAGGGACAGGACACAGGGAATGGCTCCCACTGCCAGAGGGCAGGGATGGCTGGGATACTGGGGAGGAATTGTTCCCTGTGAGGGTGATGAGGGGCTGGGATGGAATTCCAGGATCCCCTGGATGCCTGGAAATGTCCCAGGCCAGGCTGGATGAGGCTTGGAGCAGCCTGGGACAGTGGGAGGTGTCCCTGCCATGGCAGGGGTGGCTCTGGATGGGCTTTAAGGTCCCTTCCAACCCAAACCATTCCGAGAAGGGAGAAAATCCCCTCAGTGGCTCAATTCCATATTCTGAATATTCCATATTGTGACATTCCACTGAGCAGAAGAGAGCTGCTCTCAAAGGAATATTTCAGTTTGCCTGCAGTGAGGAACGAGGGAGTGAGGATAAAATAAACAGCACTAGGACAGAAATGCATGGATTGATTTTCATTGTGGCACAGAAAAACCCAAATTCTGAGTTGCTGCGAAAACTTGGCAGCTTAAGGCACTGCAAGGGAACTGTTCTTGCTCCAGTTTCGCTGGTTTGTGTGTTTTAGCTGAAGTTGTGTGTGGTACTTGGGAGAAAGGAGCAGGGCTGTGCCTCTGTAATGCAAAAGAGAAGTAGGCAGAACATCATTATCTCCAGAAGAAGTTTATTTTAATGCTAGGTTGATTTTTCTGCATGATATATAAAGTCCCTTTTTTTATTTTCAAGAGCTACCAATGTGAAAATATTCCATGAAGTGAGAGACTGAAATATTTAACCCCTTTTTAGAGAACAAAGTGAAATTTGAAGAAAATCTATTAACTGTTGGAAGAGAACTCATTCATGCCTCTGATTTAAAGCTGTAATTTTGATGTAACCTTTGATTTTTGGAAATTGAAGCATGGGGGAGTTTAGAATGATAAAATATTTGCCGTTAAACACAATTTGATGGTGTTTAGCTGCTGAGTACTGATGGAGGCACTGCAGCATACACAGGGTTCTTTTCTAAAGTTTGGAGCAGGAATTCGAGCAGGAATTTGAATAATTTATCCAAACGATCCCAGGAGGCTGCTGGGAGCCAAAGGAGCCAGGATTCCCGTGGGATCATTGCAGGGCACAGGGGATGTGGGGCTGCCCAGGAGCTGCATTTCTCCCCCTGTGATGTCTTTTCATCAGAAGATGGCAGCAAAATCTTATTAACTGCAGCTCTGGCTCTGCTCACTCATTTCCATCCTCAGGGACTGTGGGATGCTGGGCAGGGTCTGCTGGAAGCAGCTTTGACCCCATTTCCTTCTCCAGCCCCCCCAGATCAGACGGGCTGGGTCCTCTCCCTCCCTTCATTTCCCAGGGCAGCTGCTAGAAGGGAGCTTCCCCAGCCACTCTCTTCGTGCTGGATGGGAAAATATCCCAAAAATGCCCTTAGCCTGGAGCCAGGGTCTGCTCTGTGGGGCCAGCAGCAGGAGGAGAGGAAATGGGAGAGATTGAGCCACAGGGAATTCCAGCAGAACACGAGGAAAACCATCCTTACAGTGAGGAGAGTGGCACAGGTTGGCAGAGAGGGTGGGGGTGTCCCTCCCTGGGATATTCCAGACCCCTCTGATGCCTTGTGAAACCTAGAGCAGGGGCTGGGCAGAGTTACAGAATAAAGCAGGGATTTATTAAAAGCATTTCCTCCATGGATCCACCTTGGGCAGCACAAGAGCCCAGCCAGGGCTGCACCCAAGATGAACCAAAATGGTCCCAAAATGCAGCCCGGGCACGGGCTCTGTCACTGGGATCAGTTCTGCTCCATTTGCACCTTGGGCTTCATTGTCCAATTCCAGCTTTAGCTTCTGCACTCCCATCCTGCTTGTTTTTCTCTCTGCAGCCCACGTTGTTTGTGCTCTTGGGCTGAGATTTGGATCATTTGTCCTTGGTCCCCAGCTGGAGCAGGAATTGTTTTGTCTCCCTGCTCTGTGCAGAGCTCACCATGCCCTGATGTGAAGCCCAGCCCCATACACTAAAGCAGCACAGAATCTGAAAAATATAAAAGCTAAAACCTGAGGCATCGCCTCTGGTCACGGCCCTGTGCCACATGCTCTGGGATGGCCCCGCTGGAGCAGGGAGGTGACACCAGTGACACTGTGGGCCCTTCCAGCCTGACCCATCCTGGGATCCCCATGGGACCTGTGGGAGCCCATCTCACCCAACTGGGGGCACTGGTGCAGCTGGCAGGGCTCCACTCTGGGGACCCCAGCCATGGCCAAGCCCCTCTGTGACAGCTGAGGGTGACATCCTTGGCCTAGGGGCAGGCCCAGCTCGGGTTTGTGTCCCTGTGCCAGCCTGTCTTGGGTGGTCTCTCTGTGCTGGCATCACTTGGGCTGGACTTTCCTTGGCTGGCCCATGCCAGCCGTGTGCCTGTGGGGTGACACCCGTGGGGTGACACCTGTGGGGTGACACCTGTGGGGTGTGGGTGGTTCCCTGTCCCAGCTCTTTTTTTAAAACCATGGGGCCTGCAGCCAAACCTCAGGTTTTTACCTCCACGTTGCCTCTGCTTTCCAGCCACCAAGCCCTGCTGTGCCCACACTGTGCTGAATTTTGCATTTTGCCGTCTGTCCCCTCGGTTTTGGGTGCTGCAAAGGCCCTGCTGTGAGCCGAGGTGCAGCTGGAGCCAGCACCAAGCGTTTGCTGGTTGCTTTAATCTCTTTAATCTTCCCTTGGCTCCCAGTTGCTCTTTGGGAGCCGAGTGCTCCTGTTGGAGCCCAGGCTTTCCTGGAGGGCTTGGGCTGCACACTGATGTCTGTCTTTCTATAGAAAGAACACATCCAGAGGCTCCTTTCCTCCCTTTTCCTCCCTTTTTTTTCTCCCTTTTTTTTCCTCCCTTTTTTTTCCTCCCTTTTTTTTCCTCCCTTTTTTTTCCTCCCTTTTTTTTCCTCCCTTTTTTTTCCTCCCTTTTTTTTCCTCCCTTTTTTTTCCTCCCTTTTTTTTCCTCCCTTTTTTTTCCTCCCTTTTTTTTCCTCCCTTTTTTTCTCCCTTTT
>VWZV01010957.1:217310-257006 GCA_013397155.1 Irena cyanogastra
CCCTTTTTTTCCCCTCCCTTTTTTTCCCCTCCCTTTTTTCCCCTCCCTTTTTTTCCCCTCCCTTTTTTTCCCCTCCCTTTTTTTCCCTCCCTTTTTTTCCCTCCCTTTTTTTTCCTCCCTTTTTTTCCCTCCCTTTTTTTTCCTCTTTTCTTTCGCTCCCCCAGAAAATTCCCACTGCACGGCTCTGCTGCTGCCACACACAAGTGACATATGTTTTTAGATATTTTAATAGGAAGTAATATTTGTGTACAATAATGCCTACCAGCATCCTAAATATGATCATATATAATTCATACATGACTTGAACCCAAAATATCTTTTTTTTTTCTTTTTTTAAAACCAAACTGGTCTTAGTTTAACTTCAAAATAGGCATTGAATTTCTCTATGGCATTCTGGGTATTTTTTTGCTAAAGAAGTGTCTGTAATTTCTGATCTGTAATTAGAACCCAATTTAATAATTACATGTCCTGCAAGGAAATGTTTCTTGAGCGGGGCTTTGTTCTTCTGCAGCTGCTGGGAGCACAAAGATGGGGATTATAAGAAATAGTTCAGATGAAAACGAACTGGTGAGGGCAAAGTACCTTCAGAAGTGATCAGAGCTGCTGAAGGATGAGTGGAGTCAATGAAATTCACTTTTTATCATATATAGTGTGGAGATGTACATCTCATAAGCATGCACGGCATAAATCACTCTGGATGCAGAAAGATTAATTTTTGTGAGTGCTAATGACAAAATTTTATATGAAATTGAGCAGATCAAAGGCACTGTTTGAATGGCTTGTCTTTCCTCTGGGAAATTCCGCCATAGAAAAAGCTAAACTAAAAATTCCACAAGAGTTTTCCTAGGGTTTCCTTCCACGAAAACCTTTATCAAGCACATTATTAACTTAAGGCTAATTCAGAATCATTTTAGCCTTAAACATGAATAATTTCAGACTGACCTGATGACAGGTTCAAATTCTTTTCTAAACTATGAAGCTTAGCTAAAGGATCATATACTCATTTCATTAACTTCTTCTTCCAGGCAATATTGTACCTTGGAAATGACTTAATTAGTTGAAATTCATGGCAAAGGTATTTTGGAAAGCTGCCTGGACCAGGAGATGTGTGTAATACAGATCTGTATTTCTAGTTTGTGCTGGATGAATTGATCATATAAAAAGGTTTATTTCTTGAGAAGATCTTCAGGGAATGCTGAGAAGTTTAAAATCTATGGAAATGGCCAATTTCCATAATTGTTGGAGACAATTGCAGAGCTGATTCCAGGTCTCCCTACGAGCTTTGCTCCCCTGCTGTGCTGCAGTGTTGATAAAAGGGGATGGATGGCTTTGGGCTCAGGTGATTGGGAAAGGGCAAATAATTTCCATTAAGAAATTCAGCTGGTTTAATTTTTTAGCTTAATTATAGAGCCATTTAGGTTGGAAAAGCTTTCCAAGACCATTGAGTCCAAGCTGTGCCAGATTCCTACCTTGTCCCCAGCGCAGAGCACTGAGTGCCATGTCCAGGAATTCCTTGGACACCTCCAGGGATGGGCACTCCAGACCTCCCTGGGCAGCCCCTGCCAATGCCTGAGCACCCTTTCCATGGAGAAATTCCTGCTGGTGTCCATCCTGAGCCACCCCTGGCCCAGCTGGAGGCTCTGTCCCCTTGTGCTGCCAGATGGTCACTGATTTCCTCCACTGAACGTTCCTCAGCGTCATTCATCATCTGACTGGTGACAGAGCTGTGTGTGCTCACAGCTGGCCCAGGCAGGTGGCAGAGCTCCAGGCAGATGTTTGCAGCTGCACACACAGCTGGACACAGCCCCACACGTGCCTGGGTAAGAAAGCAATTCAACAGAGGATTTCCAGGTAGGCAGAGAAGAGAACTCTCTTGAAGGACTTGTGCTTCAGTGTGGTCTGAAATATTAATGTGACCTTCTTTCCAGGCCAGGGGACTTTCTCTAGCACTTCCATATGCTGGAGTCCCTGGGGACACCGGGAGGCTCGGGCTGGGTCTGGGTGAACGTGACAGTGCTGAGGTGTTTGACCTCCAGCGCTGAGCTGAGTCCAGGCTCTGGCAGTTTCCTCCTTTGCCATTTCTTCCTCAGTTTCCCAGAAGGAGATGTGAACAAGGACAGTCAGGTTTGGTTTTTTGCCTCCTATCACGGACTGAGGAGTCAAACCCCACTGATTTTTTTTTCTTTTTAGGCTGCTGCTGTACTTGTTTCTACTTTTCAAAAGATCAAATTGAAATGAAAAGCAACAGCCCAAGGTGATAAATCCAAGCGGATGTTCTGTGTCCTCCATCGTTAAATTGGATGTGCTCAGTCTGGATCTCCCTGGAATGGGAATGTGTTGCTCATGGCATGTTGCCAATCCAGTTCTTCCTGCAGAGATTCCTTCAGTTTCAGAGACAGACCCACCACCTCCAGCACTTTTTGGGCTTTTCCTTTTTGGGTGTTCTCCTTGGCAAAGGGCTGAGTGAGCCTGGTGTTCTGTCCAGCTGTGCGGGGATCACCTGCAGAACTTGGGATCTTGGCAAAAAGAGGTGGCTGGTATGACTTTATGGGGGTGTCTGTGGTGCCTTCTGCGGGTCTGGCCTTGGAGAACTCACTGTGACACTCGGGGTTGCTCTTGGTATGGATTAAACCCCACCCAGCCCTTCCTTGTCCACACAAATTGAATCTGAAGTGCTTTAGATGTAGTTGGTCACCACCAGTGTGGTTTTTGAAGCAGATTTTGGTTTAGTTGGAGCCACCTTGGGAAAATTCCAGCCTTTTCCCAACCCCAAGAGGGAGTTGCAGGTGGGTTGGGAGGGCAGGAATTCGTCACATCAGGCACCTGCAATGCCAGCACGCGGCGACATTTTCCTGGCACCGCAGGAAAATCCTGAGGGATTCGGAGGAGGAATCTCCTCCTCCCTGCTGACAGCCAAATTGCAGAGTGCCGTGGCTAATTGCACACTCCAAGTGTCTCCAGCGTTGCAATTCCATGTAAAAAATTGCCATCCTTGCCCTGGGAACATCGCAGAGCCGTGCTCAGCAGTCGAGGTGTTTTATACCTCTCACTGAACAAAAGGAGCTGCTTGTCCCCAAAAAGATGATGAATATGGAGTGCTACAACAGAGTGTTTTGGTCCTGTGAGGAGATTGATGGATTTGGGCAGTGCTGGGTTTTTTTTTCTCCCCCTACAACCAAGTTCTATTCAAAATCCTTCCATTCAGCACCTCCTGAGAATTGATTGAGCAGCTTTCTGTGCCTTGGACTTATTTGCATATTTTAGCCTCCTGTTTCTGAAAGCATTTGAAAACCCAGTCACTCTGGGAATCACAACATCCAAAGGCTGGGAAACCAGCAGGTAAGCACTCCGGTGTTATTTCCATGGAAATATTTCATTTTATTGTATTTGAGCAAGAATTAGGATAATTTTTAATAATGACATATGGCAATTACCACTCAAAACGTTTCTGAGAGACTTCTGAGTTGTTTATGCCATTGCTGGAAGTGTTGTAAAAACAATGTGAAATTCCTCAGGAACTGGATTATTTGTTTCTGTCCAGGGGATAATTTCCTGCAGCAGAAGTAAACTATTAAATTAATCACGCCATATTTAAAGGGCAGCATTTGCATTGGTCTGACCAATGAATCACAACCAACAATTTCCTTTTTATAGCTGAAAGGAGAGGAGAACGCACAAAATATTAGGAAACGATCCATAAACAGCTCTCTCCTACAAATGACAGCTGTACATTGGAAATTTTCATTTAGGAGAACGAAAAACAAATCCCAGCTTGGTGAAGGCCCCTGCAAAAGTCCTGGCCCTTGTTCCCTTTTGTGAGTAATTTCAATTTCCTTTTTAGGGATGGAAAGTTGCTGGTGTGGTGTCCCAGACTGCGGCTTGGGTTTTTAGTGGCATTTGGGTTGTTTTTACTGAATTCAGCACTTGTGTCTTTTAGGGAAATCTGGGTATTTTAGCATTAAAAAGAATTAATTTGGGGAATTCTTTCCCAAGCAGTCACGTGAGAATGGCTGTGAACAATGACCACATCAATTATAGCTAAAGGGTTCTTAGTCCAATGGGCTCAGGCCACAAACTCCTTAAATTCTGCCATAAACTCCGAAGTTGCCATGAATTATTGCCATTATTTTCATGAGCTGGTGTTGGCAGCAACGTGAGAGGTGTTCTGGTTCTCCCAGTGACTCATCCTGGCCTCGAGCAAAGCACTTAAAGTGTCCATGGCTCACCTGAAAAAGGGACAGCAGCACTTCTCTGCAAGGTGGAACTGGTGCCAGCCCTCCTGAATCAATGTCTGAGAGGTGCCTCAAGTTCCCAAAATAAAAAAAAAACCTTCAACAATTCAGCATTGCCAGGGAAAATCATAATTCCCTGCAGCTGATGCAAAAGGAGTTTGAGGTACTGCAGTCACCTTCTGTTAAATGCAGAGAATTCCCAGGTTTCCTAAAAAATTGAAGGGGTAATTGATTATAATTTTTTTTTTTTAGTTAATGCTGGAATGAAAGGAAGCTGACAGCCTGAATTTGTTATATTGGAGACAGATCCCAGCTCTGAAGTCACTCAGTGTCACCTTTGGGAGCCTGGGAGAAATGATGGCTTTTGGTGCCACATCTTGGCACGCTCCTGCTCACGGAAACGCTGCTTTCGGTGAGCACAGCTGCCCAAACTTCCTCTCCAAAGCCCCTGAGGCTTGCTTGTCCCCTCTGGCTGTCCCCCCAGTGAAGGTGACAGTGGCTCTGGTGGAGATCTCCAGGAGTTCCAAGGGATGCAGCCGAGGCAGGGAATTCCCGCTGGGACGGAGGGGATGGCGCAGGGATGCTGCTGAGGAGTTTTGCTGCACAGAGCAAACTTCAATCCTCCTGCTCCTGCTTGGTTCCTTTGGCAGAAAATAGGATTGTTTGGGGTTCAGCTAAGTCAGATCTCAGCTGTCTCCTGGCTGGCTGCTCCCCTAGGGATGTGGTACTGGAGAAGCTCTTCCCTTTTGTCCAACCTTTTGTGGCTTCCCAAATCAGTGCTGTGCAGCTTTATACCCATTCCTAAACAACATTTAGAGTCCAAATTTCAATATTCTGCTTTTTGATTGTTTCTGGTTTATTATTTTGGGGGTTTTTTTTGTTTGTTTTGTTCCATGCACCCCCTGGGGAAGGTGAGGAGCGATTAAGGCATAACCAGATTGATGCTGATGGCACCAAAAAGCAGCTCAGCTCTCAACCTTCCTGCTTCAGAAAAATAATCTAAAAAACCAGGCTAAGATTTTCTGTGGACAACCTCCAGCATGAGTTAAAGAACTGAATTCTTAAAAGCAGAATACAGGGAGAATAACCAAATCCTCTTTTTGCTAAGTGAGTGAGATAAATAGGATTATAGAGTTGGGTTGGGAGGGACCTTCAGGACCATCTCATTCCAAACCCTTGGACACCTTCCACGGCCCCAGGCTGCTCCAAGCCTCATCCAACCTGGCCTTGGGCACTGCCAGGGACCCAGGGGCGGCCCCAGCTGCTCTGGGAATCCCATCCCAGCCAGCNCCCCAGCCAGGAATTCCCAATTCCCAATCTCCCCCCCAGCCCTGCCCTCTGGCACTGGGAGCCATTCCCTGTGTCCTGTCCCTCCATGCCTTGTCCCCAGTCCCTCTCCAGCTCTCCTGGAGCCCCTTCAGGCCCTGGCAGGGCTCTGAGCTCTCCCTGGAGCCTGTTCTCCTCCAGACTGGTCAATCCCAGCTCTCCATGGGTGAGGTGCTGTCAGTCCCTGCTCGTTCCCACCACAGGCACTGTCAGATGTTCATCTCAATATTCTCATCCACCTGTAGGATTTTTTAATAATCCTTTGAAAAGGAATATTTTACCTCTCCACAGAAAACAAGGAAAGACCAAGAGATAAGGCCTGAAATGCCCTGAACAGCATTTCCAGAAGTGCTGCTTTCCATTCCAGTGCAGCTGAGAGCTTTTCCCAGATCCAGGCAGACCAGAGGAGCTCGCCCAGGCAGGAGAGCTGAGACTCCTCCTTGGAAATTGCTGCATGGTGTTAACCCAGCACATAAACAATCCTTGTCTCTGCCAATAAAACATGAAAACCACCCCAGACTGTGTTAAATCCCTGCCTTGGGATGAGAGCAGCCACCTGATCCCAGTAACCCTTGTTCAGGATCATCCATGCCCAGAGAGTGTCTGAGGAGGAAAACTGTATTATTGGTAAAACCAGAATTTAAAAAATTATTATATAGAGCACTGCATTTCCCCCCTGCCACCTAGATTTATGTTTTTGAATTGTTTTGTTTTTATCCTCCTTACCTTTCCTTCCAACTTTCTGAAATCCTTTTGGCTTTTTAATTATGCCCCAAATCTTCCAACTGCATCAGCAAAAAGTGGCCTTTGGTGTTTGCCTCTCTGTGGAGCTGGGGAGAAGCCAGAATCTGTCACTTGTGCAAGTAACACTTCTGGCAGAGCTTAAGACACAGACCTGAAATATTGAATAATTGGCATTCTCAGCTGCAAGTGGAGATTTTCAGTCGATAGGAGGTGGCTGCTCTGTTTGATGATGTGGAGTGTCTGAACAGGGAACAAATCCTGGCTGGGGCTCTGCTGGAGAAGCTGGTGCAGGTGGAAGGTGGGAGGCACACCTGCAAGGCAAAGGGAAAGGAACAGCAAAATTTGGCTGAAATAGAAAATTAGAGCATTATTTAAGTGTTTTCATAGATGTAAAATTGGTTTAGTGGATAAATAAAAGCATAGGAAGCTGTGCAAGGGGACAGTGAGAGCTGGGAGATGAGCACAGGGAGGGATTGAAAGGAACAAAACAACTGGTGGTGGGTGAGTATTTGTAACAGAAATTACTAAAATTTGGATTAATTACATTCATTTTGGAGAAAATATATCTCAGCCTGCTAAGCAAACATTGTTCCTATAAAAATCTGGATATCATTTGACTGGAAATGCTGATAAATGTGTTTGGTCCCACCCCATTTCTCTACAAAGAGCTAGTTTGGATTCTCAATCCATACTTCTTGCTGTTTAATTTCATGTATCATAGGAAAAGCCATGTTTATTGCAGATGACTTCCTGGCATTTGGATTATTTTAGTTCAAAAATGTATTTTTATATTTCAGGTGTTGATCAAACACACCCTGCTCCTGAGCAGAAAAACAGAATTTAAAAGGAATTTTCAGGTGATTTTTTGCCTACTTAGAGAATACATGGAGCTATTTAACTGAGAGTCAAATAGATAAGCTGAATAATTAATAAAGTCAGTTTTTCCTGGCCAACTTTCTTAAGAAACTGCCTGCAAAACTTTCCCTTTGAGGGCTGACTTTGTCTTTCAGGGGGAAGTTGGTTATTGAGCCCTTTTCAAGCTGCCTTTGACACAAACAGGGTTGGATTGATCCAGCCTGGCCTGGGTGCCCAGGGCTGGTCTCAATTCATCTGAAACTCCACTGAATTAACAGAATATCCATGCTGGGACACCAAATTCCCATGAAAAGCTGGAGTTTTGTCAGCCCCATGAAAAGGCACCACAAGCAGAAAGTGGCTGGGTGTGAGTTGGGATTCAGTCACTGATGGATGAAATTATTGGGACAGGTTTTGTGCAAAGCTCCCAAATGCTTCAAATTACTCTTTTTTTTTTAAAAAAAATATTCTTATTTTGTATTTTTTAGCATTCCCTTGATGTATGCCAAAGGACTGGAGGTGTAAAGCTATTGGAATTCATTGCTCCCCTTGCAGAGCAGGTTCTCCCTCTGAGCATCCCTCCAAACCTCCCTCCCAGCATCCCTGAATTCCCACAGCCTGAGGGTGATAGGACACCGAGTATCCTGCAGCAGCTTGATGGGACTGCAAAGCAAACATCAGCTTAAATAGCAGCTCTGAGCAATAAATTGATTTCCAAAGGGACAAAATAGATCTTTTTATACAATCTCAGCCTGCTTGTTTGGTATTTAAACCCATTTTCCAATAATTGAAAAATCAACTTGAGGAGATTCACTCTCATGTGCGCAGGAGGTTTCTCACAGCCCAGCTGGCTTGGGCTTGTTCCTGGGCTCCAGATCTTGCCCCAGCTGGGGAGGAAATCCTTCACAATCCTTTCTGAATGCCAAAAATGATGAGTCAAAGTCCTGACAGAGCAGCTCAGGGAAAATAGCAGCAGTGCAGCTCAAACTGGGAGACAAGGCTGGAAAAGGAACACAGGGACGGCGTGGAGTCTCTTACAGGAGCATAATCCAAAAATATTTAGTGCCCCCCGCACTCCTGAAGGCTTAAAATGCTTTGGCAGGGAAACAGGAGCAGATTTGATCAAAAGTCTGAAAGGTGGAAAGTACAAACTAGGAAATGATGGGATGGTTTGGGTTGGAAAAGCCCTCCAGGATTCTCGAGTCCAGGCTGTGCCCAGTCCCCACCTTGTCACCCTGCCCAGTCCAGTCATTCCTTAGACATGTCCAGGGATGGGAACTCCAAATCTCTCTGGGCAGTCCTTGAAGGGGAAAAAAACCCAATTAAAACAACTTAGAAAACAACAAAACCCCTTGAGTCGTGGAAGTGAGCAGATGGCATTGATTCCTTGTGCCCTGTCTTTTCTGCAGGGAGCCTTTCTCACCTGAGACCTCTTTGTGGTGTCCTCACTTTTGTGTCCCCTGTCCCCTCCAAATCTGCCTTGGAAATTGATCTGGAAAAAAGCTCCAAAGCTCCAAATTGGTCTGGAAATATGTACAGAAACATTTCCAGGGCAGAACTCACCTCCCAAACTCCGTGCATTAATTCCCCACTCCCGCTTTTCCTCTTTAAGTCGCCAACTGCGTTTCCCGTCAGTCGTGGTTCTCTTTGGGAAAGCTTTGAAACAGGCAGAGAAAAGCCTCTTTTCCCTGTTTGCTCCCAAATCAAGGCAGTTTGGAGGAGACAGAAGAGGATTCAATTCAGCCAACTCAGCTCGTGCAGCAGATGCCAAAGCACGGAACTCGTTTGTCACCAGCCTTGGTGGGGGGAGGTTTGCTCTCAAAAACCACTGAAGAAAACAACCTGGCTTGTATAACAAGCCTCGCTGGCTGCTGGATTTTCAAGCAGATGCCTCCTTTCCTCAGATCAAATAGTTGAAATATCATCCCTCGCCAGGTAAAGGGAAAGAACTTCATTGTCTGCATCTTTTTCAAATGCAGCTGAAAAGCGCTTCGGGTTCTGCCAGGGCTTTTTTTTCCTTCCCTTTTCAGATCACTGCCTGTGCTGTTCTGGCACTCCCTGGATCAATGATAACAAGCAGGTCTAGATAAGACATCTGAATTTCTTTTTGCTGGGAGTTACGACTTGGTAGAGCTGCAACGCTCCCAGGATGTTCACTGGTACATATTAATTTATGGAGCATTTTTATTTATTTATTTGTCTTTGTGAAAAAATTGAGTGTATTTATTAAAAAAAAAAAAACAATGATACAAAAAAGGAGCTTTCAGGGAGGATTTCTAAAAAATAACCCAGTTTTGTGCCTTTTGCAGTGATTTGGGAGTTTGGGGCTCCTGTATTTACACAGTTGATTCGTGACCTTTCATGACGTTGGACTTAATGATTTCTGAGGTCTTTTCCAACCTAAATAACTCAGTGATTTTGTGATCTGTGGGGCTCTTTGCTCAGTAGAGGAACTCCAGCTCTTAAATCCCATCCTTCATTTCCTGTGCTTTAATTACCTGTGACCTGGGGTGATTCAGTGTCACTTAAGAGAGAAAAGGTCTCTATAAATAAATCATTTTCCCCCTGAGAGTCCCAAAACTTTGGTTTCACATCCTATTGTCAACACGGGGTCGTGCTGTCCAAAAGAGTTTTAAGGCACCCTGAATTCTGTGTGTTGTTATTATAAGGATAATGAAGTGCAGTTCTTTCAGATAATTTTGTTTGCAGAGGGTCACTCCAGTAAATTATTGGGGAATAATTTCCTTTTAAATGGAGGTAAAAAACAACCCAAGGAGATTTCACTGAAACTTGTTTGAGGGTGCTGTCTTCACAGGTTTTATTGGAAAAGGAGGAGTTGTTGGACCTGGAGGATGATGGTTGTGCTCTCCAAGCCCTGACTCAGGAATTGGGCTGAGCTCTGGATTTGGGGAGAGTCAGACAGGTAAAGTAAGTGAAGCTGAAGCTAAAGGAGGATGGCCATGAAGGTCCAGAGAAAATCCAGCCCTTAAGGAATGAGTTATTAGCATGGATGGAGGTTGGTTTTGCTAAAAAGCCAAACCATCTTTCTACATTTTCATCCTGAAATGATTAATTTTTTCCAAGATTAAATTTCAACAAACCAAATCCTCTGGTGTGACCCATAAAATTTAAGGTAACAGAGAGTGTAGAGACAGATGAAGATTTGTTGGGCTGCTGGTTTCGAGCAGCAGAGCAGCAGCTGGGAGCTCCAGATCCCACCTGAGCTCCAACACCTCTGGAGGAACCCATCTCACTCTGGCTCATGGGAGAAGCATCCCAAGTGTTGAAAAATTTGCATCCAAGAAAATTAATTGCTGTCTGTGGCATTACTGAGCTTCCCCTGAGAGGTTCAGCGAGCTCTGGGCTGGGGGGACTGAGTGAAAATCACTGGGAGAAATTTCTCTGCTGGGGAAACGTCCACAGGAACCCAACAAACACCAGGAACTCTTGGAAATCTCCTCCCTGGGCCTGTCTCACTTGAACTCTGCAGTTGAAAGGTAAAGCAAACTTCAAAATGTCCAAATAATCCTGAAAACTTCTCACTGCAGGGCCCCCAGAGTCTTGATATCACAAAATTCATATTGGATGTCAAAGCCCAGGAACTGATCAGTAATTCCATTAAAGCCAGGGCAGTCCTGGAACAGAAATCCAAGGAACAGACACTTTCTGCAGGCTGTAATTGCAAGGATTTTCTCCTTCTGTCCTTCTGGAAGTAAAATGGATTTTGGAGATAATTTTCCAAACGTTTCAATTAATTTTTCCCTTGTGCAAGTTGATTTTAACCTTACCCATGTTAACTATTACACATGTAAAGCCTTGACACCTTGCACTACACCAGGCTGCTCAGAGAAGTTGGATAATCACATTTTTGAATGGTTTTAGAATGTCACATTGTAGTCAACAATTACTGAGTGGCTTTGTCGTGGTCAAGCGCCACAAACTGATAGCACAAACAAAAATTTCCTAAATTCCTCTACAAATGCATTGTCCTAAAAAAGCAGGCTGAAACCCAAGGCCATTTGTACATGAGAAGGTTCCCTACCAGAGCTGCTAGATCACTATTAATTTATTTGACAGCTTTTAGGCTGAGTTCAGATATTAGAGCTGTCATTGTAAAATACTTCCATTTTTCCTTCAACGCGGCTTTGAGATGCTGCTGCTTTGAAGCTGTGTCAAAGTAGCTCTGAATCAGGAGAAACTTTCCATTTTTTTTTTTTTGTAAGTTGAAAGTCTGAAGAGCCTCAATATGCTGCATAAAATTGTTCTGAGGATCGAACCTCCTCCTATGGTACCCTGGAGCATTCAGTCACTTTCAATAAATCTCTTTCAATAATTTCTCACTTGTCCTTATTATTACTAACAGCCAGAGCATCTCAAGGCAATGTCAGAGTAAAGGCTTTGGCTGGATGCGGGAGGAAGGCTCATTTGAAAGTTAACATGAAGGAAAAGTAATCCAAATGTGAACTTTTTGGTGAAAAGTGACTGGGTTTTTTTAGCATGAATTTACAGATGGTGTCGAGTCTGTCCAAAAAGTCTCAGTTTCTTTGATTTAAGAAGTTGTGTTACAGGGTAAGGATGTTGAGAATGGAGTTTGGGAGATCTGTTTTTCTCCTTTTTAAAGCTTTGCTTGATTAGTTTTCTCGCATTATCTCTGGAAAAGCTGTGTTCAGCACCTGCTGGGAATATCTGCCATTAAACAATTCCTGAGATGTGGATTTGGGCTGCTTGACTGTCTCCCTGTCCTTTAACAAAAATAATCAACCACAACTTTCCATTAAATGCATCCTGTGAGTTTGGGGAAGGCTTTTCATCCACTTTATCTTGAGTTAATTGCAACCCCCTTTATTGATCCCCACGGTGTGGGTGAAGACTCCAAACTGGACAATGCTCCCTTGTCTTCAGCTGGATGTCAGCCTGATTTCCAATGGATTTATCCAGGGAGTGATGAAAAGCAAATTCCAAGTAATTATCTGGATAAATAAGTGTAATTCCCCACGTGGAGTGAGCTGGATCAAAGCAAAACCTTGACCAAGAAATCTCTCAGCACCTCTTGTGCTGCTCCCAAGGTTTCTTGTCCAGCAACCTCATTCCTGTGGTTCTGTGATCCAAACTGCATTCTCTGCCTTAAACTTGATTTCCTCATGGGCTTTTTGTTTAAAAATGTGGCAGCTGAAGAGACCCCTCTTGCCCCAAGGCACTGCCTCTACCCTTGAGCCAACGTGACAAGATTTAATCTCGGGACTACCCCGCTGCTGAACGTGCACTTCTTTCCCTGAAAATGTTCCCAGTTCCCATTGAAGCCACATCATCCTGCAGGAGGTGATGCTCCTGGTAGCAAATGTTTGATAAGGAAGGACAAAATCAGGAAGAAACCATGCATTTCTTTGTGGCTTTGTGCTTTTTTGTTGTCGTTGCTGTAGGAGTGCCAGGAAGAGTTTTCAAACGAGGTTTGGGGAGAGCGAGCGAGGCCAATTCTCTCTTTATGGTTGCTTTTTTCCCCTCATAAACCAACCCTCAGCCTTGCTACCAGTCTATCATGGAGGAGATTTAATCTCTATAAAGCTCTCGACAACTGCAGTGATAATTTCAGCCTCCCAGTTTATGAGATTATAAAAGGCACTTTTCCCTCACCAGAGTGAAGAGCTGGGTTTAGCCAAGCTGCAGTGGATGATTCAGACCATTCATTTTGTGCCTGAGAGAGATCCTGAAGCCTGGCAGTGCCTGTGACCAAGTTATGTGGTGTGGTTTGCAAAAAAGAAACAATTTTACAGGAATCATTGGTCCTCTAACACAATGAAAAGGATCTTTTCAAAGTGTAGCTTTCAAAATACACCCTTAAAACAGTGCTGGTGGTTACAGGGTGATAGGAGCATGGAAAGAGTAACCATTAGGCTGCATTTAATGTAAAATAATGGAGTTTATGGGATATTGGGACAGAAAACAGACATTTTTTGCCTACAATGAGCCTTTTGATGAAGCACAATGGAATTTGGGGGTCAGCCTCTTCTCCCAGGTGATAGGACAAGGGCAAATGGCCTCAAGGGAAGGTTCAGGTTGGATTTTAGGAAAAATTTCTTCACGGAGTGGGTGATTAAGCATTGGAAGGGGCTGTGGTGGAATCACCAGTCCTGGAAGGGTTCAACAATGATCAGGTGTGGCACTCGGTGGTGTGGATTGATTGACAAGGTGGTGTTTGGCCAAGTCTGGACTTGATCTTGGAGATCTTTTCCAACCTTGGTGATTCCATGAGTTCTCAGAGCCTGTGAGCTCCGTGGCTGCTCCTTGCAGCCAGAGGTGTTGGTGCAGAGCAGAGGAGCCCTCAGGGACACAGGATCAGCTCTGTCCCCTCGCTGCCCTCACCCTCAGCACTGTGCCAGCATTCCCAGCAGATGTTCCTGGGAGCAGGAGGAGAACAGCAGTGGCTGGGGAGGTGATGGAGCAGAACCTGCTCTTCACTGCTCCTCTCAGTCCTTGGTGCTGCCGGGGGGAGAAGAGCTGGGAAAGAGCAGAGCCTGACCTCTGAGCCACCGGTTTGGCTTCCCCTCCGAGGGTTCTGGGGGAGGCTCTTGCATCTTCCAGGCTTTTCTGATTCAGAAGTCTGAGGAGTAAAAGCAGGAATCCCATTTTGAGGCCTCAGGAGGGAGGGCATCCATGCACAGCCCTCTTCTGTGCCACACGTGAAACCTGGAGGAAAGAAATCGCGTTTCCTGGTCGGTCAAATTTGGCCGAATCTGGTGGGTGACTCCAAAGGGAAGAGGAGAGTGCTGGAGAGAGACAGGGAACATCTGTGGGGCTGCCTGCACCTCAACCTCTCAGCAATCAGGGTGAGAAGACATCAGTTCTCCCCTCAGGGTGCTGATTTCTTGAGGGGAAGGTGGGGTCTGAGGTTTGGATCCTTTCCTGGGCGGTCGGAGTCCAACCCACGATGAAAACAGACAGAGGAGGTGTGGAAGGCTCTCAGAAGGTCCAGAGGTAGAATTGTAGTCCTGACAAAGCTGCAGATGCTCCAGGAACATGACAATAGAGGCAGATAAATCTTTTAATTAAATATTTCACATATCAGTTGTAATTACTTCCAATTAGCGCTAATGAAGTAAGGACGGTGCAAACAAGCAATATAATCTGGTGATAAGCATTTTTTAATTAATATGAATGGCATGGATGGCACTAATTGACTTAGTTTGGGTTTGATTTTTTAAAAATACTTTGGTGTTGAAAGTCTCTTTCATTTTTTTTGAGCTTCTTTTCCTCTCTCTCTCTCTCTCTCTTTCCTACACTGCAGCATTTTTTGCTACTTGGAATTAAAATATTTGAGTATCCCAAGCTCAGTTTTATCCAAGCATGATTACTGTCTCAAATTTATATTTTATACATTTTATATAGTGGTGAAATTAAATCCTTGCCTCATCTCCATCGCTGCAGTTCCCATTACTAACAGTACCACCAAAACTGGATGTTTGTGAGGCATTTTCCAAAGGCAAATGCACCATGCTGGAAAGAGACAAGTTCAAATGTCACATCCATCAAACCAAATCTGAAATCCTCTCATGCACTCAGATACTGACAATCTTTATCAATATTTAAGATTCTTTTTAGGAATCCCAGGCACAGAATATTTGGTACCTCACTCCAATGAGGAATCCAGTATATAATTGTCTACAAAATACAGTTTTGCCAGGATGAATAAAGCCTTCAAAATGATCATGAATCACACCCTGAAGATTTGTGGGGATGGTTTGCCCTGTTTTCTCTGGCTTAGGGTCTTCAAGACCCAGTTCAGGCCTGCATATTCTATTTTACTTTCTCCTCTAACTCCTGATCTTGTGCCAATGCAACTTTTCTGTAAAGATTTGTAGGGGAAAAATATTAAAGATTTTTTACAGGCCCATTTTTCCCTGAAAATTTACACAGGAATTTGACGCAGGGAACTCATCCACCTTTTGCAGATCAATGCAGTGGCTGGGAATTTTTTGGGAACAAATAACCTCATCTAGGATTGGCCTATAAAGTTTTAGGGGTGGGAGCACAAACAGAAACTCGCTCCTGCTAATCACAGTCCTCTCCCCGCTTTTGGTAGCTTATTTTACAATTGGAGGGTCAATCTTGGCCTTTGATTTGATCTAATCCAAGGGATTAAATGTGGGATTTTCTTCCTGGAGATCCAGGAAGAGCTGCCAGTGTTGGTGTCTTCATCCCAGTGTTCCTTACCAGTACAAAGGAGAGTGTGAAGTGCTGCATTAAAGACAAATAGTGATTAAAAATATTGTATTTTTTTTTGTGCAGCCTCATTTAGTTTTTTAACCATCAGAGAGAAGAATTCCATCATGCTCTGGATCCAGGGCTGATCCAGATCCTTTATTCCCTTTGCTCCTGTGACCATCAGGCACATTTCAATATCAGCCCTTGGACAGGAGACCATAACTCTTTCCATTCCTAAAATTACATATTTTTAAGACACATTAGGAGACAGTGCTTGAAGAGAGGAAAAATAAAGGAAAGCACAAAAATGAATAACAATTATTTTCTCTGCCCATTTGAGCAGTCCTTGTCCTCACAAATCACCAAGTGTCCAATTTTGGGAGCAACAATTCAAGAAATTTCAGCCAGCAAAATGAACTAGGAGAGAGCAGCAGTTTTATTAAACATTTCCAAGACAGATTGTGTGGTTAACTGGCAAATTGGGGAGTCTATAAATAAAATATGGAAGGAGCAGCCAACTGCGAGCTCCTTGTTTCACACACAGCTTGTCCCCATCAGTAAATCTGTTTTAAAAGCTGCTGGGTGGTTGATAAGAATTGTATTTTCTCTTTGAAATGATGTCGTGTCATCCCAGCACCCAATCTCCTCGTGCTGGCCGTGTTATTGGGTGATTTGTTAAAATAAATGTATTTGCTGCTCACTTTATGCTTGTAAGGACAGATTTTCCTCTCAGTGGAGGTAATTAGACCTGAAATTCTCTCTCTGAGTGACAACTTCTCCACAGCTCAGGAAGTGCTGAGCTACCACTAAGGATGAATTTCACCTTGTCATAAAAAATTGCTAAAAGTACTTTATTTTACAGGAGGCCCACAAATCCCCTCTACCTAAATGAAAGTGGGCTGCAGAACAGGTGGAAAATTACCTGGAATTTTGGAATTTTTTTTTATTTTTAATACTATAAAACTTTTTGCTGGTTTTCCCTCATGGCTTTGATTAAGTTTCGCTGAGAAACTTAAGGAGGGAGCTCAGCCCTTCTTTTTTTTTTTTCTGGAAGAGTTCAACAGCATCCTTGTCTCTCTTCATTAAAACCAAATTTTACATGCTATTAAAGCTGAGTTTGTTTGCTGCTGGTCTTTAATATAGGCAAGAAAAAAGCTACCATAAAAAAAAAGAAAGAATTAGCAACAAAAAGAGAGGAGATCTTAGACAACCTGCCCAGTTAAAATTACATTTAAAGAAGTCATTTGAAGCTGAGAGAATGAAGAGTTTGAGTTACAAAACAACCCAGCCCATTGAGAAGAACACAAAGCTGTAAAACTAAGGATAAATCCAAACTGGGGCAGGGTTTTCCAAAGCCTTCCCTCCTCAGTGAGCTGCCAGAGCCAATTTCAGGAGTGCTGCAGATTTTCCTGCCACAGTGGATACCCCAGACTGAAGCTGGAAACCGTGCCCAGCAGAAATGGCATTTATTGCTGTTAATTCCCTGCTACTGAGGAGGTTCCATGACCCAAGTTCAGCTGAGCAGTGCCAGGAATTGGAATTCCATCTGTGGTTTGTGCCATGGCTCAGCCCCATCAATGAGGGATGGAGATCAGGAACTTCCCAGAGTCATCCCAGGCTGGGAATTAAAGGATCCTGAGCTGCTTTAATGTTGCTTAAAAAGTTCTGCTTAATCAGGAGCATGTCCTTATCACACCCAGATGGGAGGTTTTGGTAGCGTGATCCCAGGATAAAGGCTGGATTCCCAACATTTTTTTGGTAGGAAAGCTTAAGAAGTCTGACAGGCTGAACTGAGGTCAAGTTCTAGGTGGAGAAACTAGAAGTCTCCACAAAGAGAGAAATTTGAAGCCTTAAAAAAGAGTCAAGTTAGAAGCTTCAACAAAGAGAGAAATTAAAAGCCTTAAAGAAGAGATAAATTAAAAGCCCTAAGAAGAGAGAAATTAAAAGTCTTAAAGAAGAGAGAAATTAAAAGCCTCAACAAAGAGAGAAGTTAAAAGCCCTAAGAAGAGAGAAGTTAAAAGTCTTGAAGAAGAGAATTAGGCTGTTTAAGAGATGCCTCCTGTGGGTTTTGGAGCCCTGTGCTCCCCGAGGACCCCGTTCCCTGTCCCTGCAGTGGATGGGATGCTCCCAAGTGAGCGTGGCCCAGCTGCAGCCCCCTCTGAGCTGGTTTTGGAGGCTCCTGCTCCCTGCTCCTGGCCCAGCAGCTGCATCACCCAGCAAAGCATTTAACTGCAGCTGGAGCCTGGATCTGCCTTTCCCCCTGAGCCAGGAGCTGCCATCCAAAGCCCATGGCTGAGAGCCCACGGGCAGAGCAGGAGGTCCCTGGCCCTGCTCCACTGCCCAGGGTTGGGGCTGGAGCCAGAGCAGCTGCTGCCCTGGCTGACTTTGGGTTTAAACCTGAGTTTATCCCTCTCCCCACCTGTTATTCCCCAAGCCTCTGCACTCCAGGCTGGTGTTGTAGACGCTGTGCAGGAACAGGAAAATGGGTTTGGAAACAGAGAATCTGCTCTCAGGGCTGGAGGGAAGGTGCCAAATGTGAGCTCTCTTCTCCTGCATGGCTTGGAATTCCGTGGATTCCATGGTTTGAAGGAATCATTGAGGCACAGAATGGAAGGGCCTTAAAGCTCATCCTGTTCCACCCCATTCCATGGCAGGGACACCTCCCACTGTCCCAGGTGCTCCAAGCTTCACCCAGCCTGGCCTTGGGCACTGCCAGGGATCCAGGGCCAGCCACAGCTGCTCTGGGAATTTCATTCCAGTCCAGTTCCCTCCCAGGGAACAATTTCTTCCTAATATTTGATTTAAATCTACCCTGCTTCATCTTAAAGCCATTCTCCCTCATCCTACATCTGAGTGCCCTTGTAAAAAGTCCTTTTCCTGTGGAAAGAAACAGGAGAAAGCAGATGAAAGTGTCAAACAGGAATATATTTCAATTTGATTACATTGCCCTTACACTGGCAATGTATTTAGATGTGCACTGTTAGAGGAAGGGCACTGCAACTCCAGAGTGATTTTACTTTCGTAAAAATCTCTATTTAGTCCAACAGGAGGGAAATCCTGCACTGCTGCAGCTCTGTGGAGCCGTGTCAATGTTATTTGGGAATTTCAGGAGTTCATTCCTCTAGAATTTGAATGGCAGAGTTTGTGTAGCTTTCAGCATTCCTGAATTTGGTATTATAAAATAAAAACACAGCTTCAGCTACTCATTATATTTCTCCCAGCTCTCCTACAACCTGACCTTTCCCTAAGTCTCTCAGACCTGCAGGAAACAGGATGGATTTGGATCCAGAGGATCCGAGGTGTTGGTTCCAGCCTTTTCCTCTGTCAGGGAATGGGATTTGTCCCATCCTGGCCTGGAGTGTCTCCCTTAAACCTTCCATGGGGAGGGCTGGAAATGCAGGATGTGGCTGGGCTGTGTGTTCTGTTATCTGTCAGAGCTGGGGCAGGTGTCTGCTGCTCATTGAGAGTTTGCTTTATCTCTGCCACAGCCAAGCCTCCCTCCAGGAGATCTCTGCTGTTCATAGGCCATTAATTATTAATTATCTTCTGTCCGTGGCCACTGAGTGTCCCTGCATGGCTGAGAAAATTCCATCATCCCATCGGGAGAGGCTCCACCCAGGGGAGGAGCCAAGCATTCCTACCTGGATAGAATCTGCCCTGGAACAGCCCAGCAGCCTTTTCCCACTGCATTCCCAGAGTTTCAGCTTTCTGCTGCCCTGCATTCCCAGAGGGAGCCCAGGCCCATCTCCAGCAGCCCTGGAGCTCCAGAGGAAAACTCCAGCCTTGTGCAGGATCCCTGCTCCAGCAGAGCCAGCCCTGGCACTGCAGGAGGGCTGAGCCCCCATGGAATGGCACTGCCACCAACACCCTGACACACAGGGGACAGCTCGGGCTCTGACTCTGGCAGTGCTGTGTTGTATTACTGCATCTTTATTTTATTTTTATTTTTTCCCGAATAAAGAACTATTTTTCCTATTCCCATATCTTTGCCTGAGAGCCCCTTAATTTCAAAATTATAATGATTCAGAGGGAGGGGATTTACATCTTCCATTTCAGGGGAAGCTCCTGCCTTCCTCAGCAGCCACCTCTCTGTTCAAACCCAGACAGGCACCACAAGATTTTTGTGCAGACCCAGCTTGGAAAATGGGCCCGTGAGGTCACCCTGTGATGCTTTTTTGCTTTTTACCACCTGCAAAGTCAGAAACAACATCTTCATTTCCTGCCACTTCAGTCCCAAGTTTTGCCCCTGAGATCTCCTGGGATCAAATCAGGTAACCAGGACCCAGGGTGTGAAAAGTGCAGCGCGAATTTTCAAATGACTTTTAATTAATCAAATTAAAATTAATTCCTTCTGCTTCTTTGGCGAGTCTGGACCGGGATGAGCGTTTTCATCTTCCACGTGCAGCCCTTCATCTCTGCTCGTGTGCTTTGAAGTGAGTTTTTCCAGCTCTGCCATCAGCTGAGAGGTCTGTATTAAGTAAGTGGAGAAGCTCTGCTTGTCTCTCACATCCCAGGATGTTTGGCTGAATTTTAGCATCACAGCTTTGGCAGAAAATGATTCATTAAAGGGGAGATGCAGTAAAAAAGGCAAAACGTGTGAAAGCTCTCAGGTATTTTTACTTTCCTCTTTAATGACTGTTCTAATATGACCATTGACTCTTTATTTTTTTCCCCTATTAACAGTTTTTTTATTAATTTGAGGTCAAATAGAGTGAAAACCCACTATGTTTGATTTTGTATCTCTATTTGTGTTTGAGTCTGAGTAAAACTCTGACTCATTTAAAACCAGGGCTGTTCCAAAGGACTGACAGCTGCTCCAGTTCCCATTAAACTCTTTGGAAAGGCTCAATCCTGGCTGGGGACAGGACTGTCTGTGCTGGTGTCCATCAAAAATCAGAGTTTGCCACGAGTTCCCCGTGGAGCTGAGCAGTTCCACGAGCAGGAGATGGTTCCTGTCACACCTGGGCTGCTGTTCAAGGCACAATCCTGGTCTTGAAGGGGAATTATTGTCAGTCAGCTGCCCCAGAGTGCCTCTCCCAGGATGGAATTATGGAAATCACAATAATCCACCATCTACAAGCCTTAATTATCATTGTTTCACCTTTTCATTATTGAAAGGTTTGATGACAAGATATTCCTGAACATTTCCTAAAGTTAAAATTGTTGAGATGAGACCTGAACACCATAAAGGAGACACAATAATTGAAAATATTCCTGTTGCTCGCATTGCACTTATTTAATTGTTTTGTTCCTTTATTTGGGTTATTACAAAAGGGAATAAAAAAAAATCTGTTTTTAAAGGCATCTTCTTTGCCAGCCAACATTTCACCCTCAGTGGTCCTGCAGTGAATGAATTATTGGGGACTTATGAACATATTAATCATCTCCATGGAAACAGTTTGCAATTTCACAGCGCAGGAGTTTGACTTCCCTGCATGACAATGAAAAAAAAGGAAGGATCTGAAAAAGAAGCAGCTGAGGAGAGATGAAAACCTCTCTAAATTTAGACCCAAATTTAGCAATAACCACTCCAGCTCTGGGAGAGGAATCAGCATTTCCAGTGACCCCAAGACCTTTGGAATTTGCAGCCTGTTCAGGTCATGGATCTTTCAAAAGACTCAACGTGCCCTCCATGAAGGGCTTTGTAAAGGGAATGAATCCATTTATTTTCCCCCTGCAATGGTGTTATTTAAGGAATCAGCTCTCTAGGATGTGTTTGGCAATGGTTTGAAACTGGAGACCTCAGTAAATGAGAGAGATTTTCCACAGAGGGAAAAGTGTTGAGTGTGAGGCTGAGCAGAAGTGTGAGTCAATAACACAAATAAATATCAGGGGTTCGGGGCAAGAGAGGAAAAGGAAATAATGAAATTTCAAAGCCATTCTGTAATACAGCAAAACTCGGAGTCAGAGAAAAACCAGGAACACAAACAGACAATTTTTTAAGCTGTGATCTGCTGGAACATTGGAACATTGGTGGAACACTTCCTCCAACAGGTCCAGGTGGGAACCCGGAGCAGGACACAGCACCTGGTCCTGCTGAACTCCTGAGATCCCGTGGAATTCCCTGGCACTCCACTGAGACCCAAGCTTTAACACAGGCTTAAACACAGCCTGCAGAGCGCCAGGAGAGGCTGGCAGGTGCTCCCTGCCCTTCCAGCAGGGCTGCGGCCACGTGGGTGCCTGCAGTCCCCAAAACAAACCTGTGGGAATNTCTGCAGGAATTCCCTCTGTTATCCCTCCCACCTGTGGGACCTGTGCTGCAGAGCAGGAACAGCTGTGCCCCTTGGGGAGGAGGTGCTGTGGGAAGGGAATTTAGCAGGGAAGGAAGGGAGGAAGGGAGGATGGATGGATGGATGGATGGATGGATGGATGGATGGATGGATGGATGGATGGATGGATGGAGTGAGCGAACGAACGAACGAACGAACAGAGTTGTTTATTGGGGGTGTGGAATCTGTGTAATCCATGGATTCATGGCTACAGAAGGATTGGAAATTCCTGCTGGCCTGCTCCTGGGAACGGGACAATTGCTGCTTTCAAGGTAAGGAGTTTGGTTTGTTCTTTGTGGTTTTTTGTTCTGTTTTGTTTGTTTGTTTTGGTCATGTTGTTGCTTTTTTGTGTGTTGTTTTTTGTTTGTTTGGTTTGGTTTTTTTTCTGGGAAAAAGGTTTCTCTGAGCAGGAGATTGAGGATGTATTTCCCCCCCTGGGATGTTACTGTCTGGTGGCTGCTGCAGGAGGGATGTCCTGCCCAGGGCTGTTAAATTCAGTGATTCCAGTGGCTCTCAGCACTCCCAGGATTTGTGCCAGGACATCCTGGAGCCTCCCGGGTCTCTGTGTGAGCTGCTATCAGACAGGAGCTGGGTGCTGTAGGAGGGAGGTTTCCCTTTTGTGCCTCGGGATGGTTTCCCCGCAAATTCTGCCTTTCCTGGGTTGAGGAAGCTGTAGGATGGGGACTGGAGGTGGAGCAGTGGCCTGGTGATAAAAGTGTTACCTGCAAGGGCAGTGTTCCTGTCCCGTAGCTTTGTGATGAGGCAGTGAAAGGAAAAGGCAGGAAAAAGCCATGATCAGGATGTGGAAAAGCCCCGGGTGGGCACAGCAAGGTGGAGAGCAGTCCCTTGTGGGTTCTTTTTCATGGAAAAATGCCTCTAACAGCAAAGCCACTGCTTTTAATTCTCTTCTGCTCTTATTTCCCAGCTGGGAGCTCTCAGGCACTGCACATGCAGTGAGAATTAGAAGAATCAACTCCTTCCCAATACAACTTCCTTCCTTTAGGTCCCAAAAATTGGGAAATAAGATTCCTCAGGTCCTGGTGGAGCAGCCTGTGAGCTTTGGAGGCTTCAAAGCAGAAGCTGAGCTCAGGCTCAGGGGAGCTTTCCTGGCTTAACACCACAGCACCAACTTCTCCCTCGGATTTTACAGAAACATTGGCTCTTCCTGGTTCAGGTGGGACTGGACCATCTGGTGGTACCACAAAAATCATCCCTGCCCTAGAAGAATTCCCAGTAAATGGAGAGTTCCTCTGAAGAGGAGGAGATGGGACAGACACACAGTATTTTGCTCAGAGGTGGACTCACTTTCCTTGGTCTGTCAGCTGCTGTTTGCAGCCTGGGGCATCAGCCTCTTGTCCCCACAAATGAAGAATTTGCTAATTATGAACAGTGTAGGCAAAAAAAAAAAAAAAATAGTGTTACTCGGTATTTTGAATTTCTGAGGAATATTTGCGGACTTATTTAAGGCTCTTGGCTTAATATTTCAAAAACCACCAGCAATTTGTGGCATCCTGCTGCCATTGATTTTTGGGAGTCTATTTTTTGGGAGTCACCTGCTCAGATCTCTTGCCCTATGAACCTATTTCAGTAGAGTGGGTATTTCTGTACCATCTTTAATGTGCTTCTCCAAGCTGCCCAGTGACTGGATGTGTTGAGATGCTTTCCTCTGTGAGTGATAATGGAGAAATATTTGTTGGAAGTCCTTCTGATTTCACCTTTTGTTCATGCAGAAGTTTTACCTCAGTTCAGGCTGGGGGAAATAATCTGTAATGCACTTTACTTGCCAGCTTTGTGTAGCACTTCATGGATTTCTTTGGAGATTTCCATGTCATGTTTTCAGTGGTTTAACATGAGGAAATTCAACATGAAGTTGGGAGGAACTGGCCAATATCAGCCAGAGCAGCTGCTGTGCTGAAGGCAGGCAGGGAGATGAGAGCAGAATTTTGCTGAGGTGAATGGTTAATATGCTTTTGTGATAATGAGGGGCTTATTTGTGCTGCATTAATATTTTGTACCACTGCTGTCTGCTTGAATGTTTAATTTCTCTGCTGAAAGCACTGAGAAAGCCTTGTCAGCACAGTGGGTTTTGCTGTGCTGGGAAGGACAGGGCAGCTTTTCCTGAGCCTGGGGAGCTCGGGGGGAGCTTTGGGGCTGGGATTTGGCAGCTCTGTGCAGCCCTGGGCATGGCTGGGGCCTCATCCCAGCTCCTCAGCACCAGGGACAGCTCCTGGGATCGCGCAGGGAGCCGGAGTGAGTCTCACATCGGATCATCAATTAATCAGGGGCTTGGGGATGGGTTTTGCTGCCCGGTGTGCAAGGTGTCTGTGGGAATAAAGCACATGGGTCTCCACTTTCTTCAGAGTGGAAAAAGCCCATTCTTTTGTCACATAAAGAACAGTTTTGATACAGTTTTTCAGAGTTTTTATCCAGTTTTACAGCCCTGGGGTGGGACTCCAGTTGCTCAGTGCCTTTCTTGCCAANAACTCTATCAGTGCTGGGGCAGGGTGGCTGAAGCACCCGGGGGACAAGGACCTGCTGGTGCTGGTTGGCAGCAGCTGAACATGAGCCCAGGTGTGCCCAGGTGGCCAAAAAGGCTGATGGCAGCTGGCCTGGATCAAAGCCAGCATGGGCAGCAGGAGCAGAGGAGTCCCCTCGTGTTTGTCCCCCCATGTTTGTCCCCCTGTGTTCAGCACTGGTGAGACCCCACTCCAATTCCTGTGTCCAGTCCTGGGTCCCCACTGCAAGGAGGACTTGGAAGTGCTGGAGAGTGACCAGGGCAGGGTCTGGAGCCCCAGGAGAGGATTTTATGGAGCCTTTCTCTATTATTTTTGTACCTGACTGCAACAGGTGTCCTCTGCTCTGTGAGTTCTGGGAGAGAGGGAAGGGTCCTTGGGCCACAGGGGTGCAGCTGGGGCTGCTGCTCAGGGAGCAGGAGGGGGCTGGGATGTGCTGGAATCTGCAGGGTGTGTGCTGAAATCCCAGCTTTGTGTCCTCAGGGTTGTTGAGATCCCTTCTGCTCATGGTGAAATCCCAGCTTTGTGTCCTCAGGGTTGTTGGGATCCTTTCTGCTCCTTGTGCTNATTAGCAGGAATTTCTCCATGGAAAGAGTGATCAGGGATTGGAACTGCCCAGGGAGGGTTGGAGTGCCCATCCCTGGAGGTGTCCCAGGAGTGACTGGACTGGGGTGGGTGACAAGTCACAGGTCACTTGGAAAGGTTGTGACTGTGTGGTTTTCCCTGGAGTGACATCCTTCTTTCACACTTTGATTACTCTGATTGTGGTTTGCTCAAATATTTATGTTTTATTCAAATCTTCCCTGTATTTTTGGCTTCCACTTCAGAACTCTGTGACTGGTTAGGCTTTGTGAAGCACCTGTAATAATTTGGTTATTGATAATCCTCACAGAATGAAATCAATCTTGCAGAAACGTTCAGTGACAGAAATCCCTCTCCTTTCAGCACTGCCTGATTGTGTTTCCAGGGCTCCATTTCCTCTGTGTTTCCCTATTTTGACAGGCCTGGGCAAAAACTCATGTGTTGAACTACATTTAGTGAATTTACAATCAATACAAACCTATCTTTTTTAAGAGACTTTCCTTTTCTTGCTGTAACTGTATTAAACTCTGCACATTTACCTGTATTGAACCTCTGTGCCTGCTTCCCTTGCCAAAGGGATTTCTGCATTCCTTGACAGGGCTCAAATATTTGTTCTTTAGGAATTAGGTGGACTTCATTTGGACTTGCCATTTAGTTTGTAATACCAAGAGAACTCGATTTTAAAGACTAATCAGGCAGTTGTGTATTTAGTTCTACCTTGGTGCTGCAGCTGTTGGGAACTGATGGTGCCCTGAGGCACAGATGGGATCTTTGCTCTAAGGAAAATAGGGAAAAAAAAAAAAACCCAAAACCCTAGATCTTCTTTCTGGGGTCTTGAATCTGTAAAAAAAAAAAACCAAAAACATTTTTTGGGGTCTATTAACATTGATTTCTTTTAGGAACTGGGGATAAGGGAAAAGCTACCACAGAAGAGAGAGGAATTGGAAGAGTTTGTCAAGAGGGTTGAAGAGGGGAAGACTTGCTAAGTCTTCCAAGCAGGATTTAAGGTGGCATCTGAAAAAGTGCTGCTCTCATAACATGATTAAAAAGCAGTTTCCACCTGGTATTTAAAGAGAAAAGAAGAGAGCTTGGGATTAAAGAGAAGTGAGATAGCGGAGCAAGAAACCAGGAGTAGCCTTGTGTTTGGGGGTGCTCACCCTGCACAGGCAGGGTGATGGCACAGGACTGTGTCCAGAGGCTGTGGAATGTCCCCAGAGAGGGAGATTCCATGAATTGGAGACTTAAATGAGCTGACAGAACTCCAAACCAGAGCAAACCCATCTGTGCTGGGGGCCTGGGATGGAAACGCCAAACCAGAGCAAACCCAGCTGTGCTGGGAGTCTGGGATGGAAACTCCAAATCAGAGCAAATCCAGCTGTGCTGGGGGCCTGGGATGGAAACTCCAAACCAGAGCAAACCCAGCTGTGCTGGGAGTCTGGGATGGAAACTCCAAACCAGAGCTGACCCAGCTGTGCTGGAGCTGTGGGATGGAAACTCCAAACCAGAGCAAACCCAGCTGTGCTGGAGGCGTGGGATGGAAATTCCAAACCAGAGCAAACCCAGCTGTGCTGGAGGGTTAGGATGGAAACTCCAAACCAGAGCAAGCCCAGCTGTGCTGGAGCTGTGGGATGGAAACTCCAAACCAGAGCTGTGCTGGAGCTGTGGGATGGAAACTCCAAACCCAGCTGTGCTGGAGCTGTGGGATGTGTCCTCAGGGTGCCCTGCAAATCTGGGTGTTCAGACTGCCCCACTTGTCTGCTCAAGAGTCACAGACCATGGAGTTGGTTGTCCCAGAAGCCATGGAGTTCCTTCAGAGGAGGGTGGTGAGAACCTTCATGCTCCTTGTGGTGTTAGCTGCGTGCTCAGAGCCCTGTGTTGTGAGGGAGCTGCGAGAGGGGTGAAGTGCTGGGGTATTTTTAGCTCTTCTCCATGCCCATGTTTTTTATATGCTAATCTGTTTGTTTCTCTCCAGCCTTTGGAATACTCATCCCACAACATCTAAAATTTGACACCTGCTGTAGCTTGCTTTATCACTTTCACCCTCAGAAACCCAGAAATTATTAAGGTGGAGTAATTGCTATCCTATAATATAATAACTGCTTTAATCCAGCAATCATAACGTGATTTGAAATGAACCCTTTTGTGCCATTGATTTTGGAATAATTACTGTTATATTGTACTTCTGCAAGAGTTATTCTCAGTTAACCACTTGAAAATAATACGCTCTACTTATTGAAAAAAATAAATCTGATTATCCCCCAAAGCTCGATGTTCTTTCTACATCTGTGCCTCAATTGTCTGCTGGTGACCTGAGATGCTCAAACTGGCTCCTTTCTGTAACTACTCCAGGAAATATCCATGGGCCAAATCCCTCCTTCCAAGCAGCCTTTTTTAGTAGGGGTTTTTCCTCTGAACCAGGGATGTGGTCACTGCTCAGCCCTGACAGTTGTTTAATCAGGAAAGAGTGATAAAGACTCTGGGAAAATACAGGATTTTTTTCTTCTTCCTGCCTCCAAAATCTGATTTTCATTTGTCTCTCTGTGTACATAAAAATTTCTAATAAAACCATCAAATTTGGCCAAATGAGGTTTTGTCCCTTTGAAGCAAGGCTGATCTGGAGGGAGATGTTGTCCATATTTAAAGATACGAAGAGAAATATCCTGTGGTTGTTGGTTATCCATGGGAACATTCCCATTTTCAGTGTTTTATCCTTCTGGACTTTTAAATTCTTGCTGGGAGAGGATTTTTCAATAGGGAAACAGAGGGAAAATTGTGCTTTCTCAGCTTTTTCTGATTTCATGGAAGCTCTGCTGTGGCCCCTTCCCTGCTGTGTTGCAGAATGGAGAGGAGGGAAGATGTTTGATAATTTCTTTCCTTTGCATCTTTCCTTGCCGGGAGAGCAGGGATGAGTTTGGCTCCTCTAGTTTTCAACAAACCTTTTGTTATAGAGATCAGAGGTGTGACATTCTCTGTCTGAAAATTAATGAAACATTGATTAAATTAAAAAATTAGAGTGGAAACACTGTCAAAACTCTAATAATTCCCTGAAACATGCATTTATTTGGGGCTAATACCCAGAATGAGTGAACAGCTTTGTGTTGTGGAAGACCCAAAATGAAATCCCAGCTGTTGAGTCACCTCTGTAGCAGCTGCAGAAGAGATTTGTTAAAAAGAGATCTCAGTTTTCCACATTTGATTCTACGTGGACAAGATTGTCACATCTTTTTAAGGCTGCTCTTTTCAGTGAGCCCCAGAATATGGGTCAGCAAACTTGAGAGCACATGAGCAGGCTGATAAAGCACAAGTGAAAGACTCACTAATGTGTCAAGAATTGATGTTGCTGCAAGCTTTCCCTTGTCTCCTGCTCCGTGAGTAAATAATTCACCAGACTCCTGTTAGTCCTCGTGGTGATACTGAAGGGTTTTTCACTAATTTATAAATTTCATCTGGGAGGAGTTTTTGATGATTTCAGAGCTGTGCTGGTGGGGTGTGTGTTCCTTGGGTCTGCCCAGTTGTAAGTGGTTTCCCTCACTTGTTCAAGGTGTGCAGATCTGCTGTTGGCCCTTCCTGAAAGGTCAGGCTGGAAATTCCAGTGATTGAGGAAAATACAGCATATTTTAAAGTAGAGCTCCAATTGTTAATGAAATGGGAGGAGAATAATTATTGAAAGTGCAAGGGAAATGCTGATGGACTCAGGAATCCTCTCACTCGTACTTTTCCTCCTGCGTGCAGACAAACAAAGGGATACTAATCTCATCCAAACCCAGAATTCTTTTATTCCTACACCTTCACCCTTATTGCTGCAGCACTGGGGTTTGGGGTGTTTTTAGGACAGGCTCTCCCATTCAGTTCCCCCATGCATTTGGGATCCGTGGGGCGTTGACATTCCCACCCAGTCCGTGGGAAGTCCACAGCGGCTGCTCCTCCTCCGTGTGCTGGTGGCTCTGTCTCCCAGGAATGTGGCCAGTGGCACGGAGGGAGGTCCAAAAGCCTTTCCATGTCTGTCCTGTTTATCCCTGCGTGGCCCAGATGGCTGCCAGAGGCAGGCAGGGTATTTATAGCTGGAATATTTGATGTTCGTGTCGCCTTCCCAAGGCCGTGTCTGATTCCTTCGGGTTCAGCGGGCTCCGTGAGACTTCTCCTGGTTTCTGTGCCCCAGGCACAGCTCCCTGAGTCAGTGCCAGCCTTCCCTTGGTGTTTGCAGTGGATTTTCCTTTAAAATATGCATTGCCCTTTGGATTTTGTGTAGGATCAGCACCTCCTGCGTCTGGTGCCCTGAGGAAATTCAAGGGATGGCTCCTTTTGGATCATCATTCCCTTGGTTCTTTCCCCAAGCCCTTCCATTGAATTAACCATGGAATTATTTATAGCAGCCCTTTTGAGCCAGGCTGGCCCCCAGTGCTCAGGAATTGCTGCAGAGCTGCTGGGAATCTGTGTGCTGGGAGTTCCCTGGAAGTGGGAAAGGTGGGAAGCACAGGGATTTCTGTCCTTCAGTACCCCCCTGGAGCCCAGCCCTGGCATGGAGATGACCCCTGACCCCTCCTTGGTGTGTCCTCACTGACCCTTCCTGCTGGATTTTCTGCTCTTCCAAAGGAAAGAGGAGCTGCAAAATCCCTCATGGGGAATTTCTTGTGTTTCAAGGGTTTTTTCCCCCTAAAAAAAATACTTCCATTAAGTGAAAGTGTCTGGGCCAAAGGGGTTTATTGGTGTTCAGAATTCAATTTAAAATCATGTTTGCTCAGTCTCCCCATGAAGACAATGAATTCAAGTTTCAATTCACCCTGGAAGCCAGGGATTACATCCTGTTTTCCTTTCGTCCCTGTGATATTCCCCACTAATTTCCTTTACTTTAATCACCATTTCAGTCCTTTCCTTGGGTTTTATTTCACTTGTTAGGAAAAGGAGAAAACCAGCTTCCCATTATTCTGTTGATTCCTGAAAATTGTGGGAAATAGGTAACAAATTGGCTTTAGGGTAAGTAATTTCTTCTTTTTCCACGAATAAATAGGAAGAGGTTGATGTGTTTGAGTTTTTACTCTCCTTTTTGTGCTTTATTTACTTTTTGACTTTATCCTGATGCTTCCTTTCTCTTTACTTACCAGAACTTTGGATTTTCCTGTGTTAGCGCCAACATATTTAGGCTCAAGTTTAACAAGAATTAAGTGTTAATTTGGTAATGGAGGCAAAGAGCCACTGAAGCCCAGCCTTGCTGAAGGAAGCTGTTGGTGACCCGGGAGGATCAGGGCCCTCAGGGCAGTGGGAACTGATGAATTTTGGCCGAGACAGGTTCTACCAGGCCATCTCCACCTTTGAAATGCTCTGGTTTCCTCATCCCAGATCCTGGAATTACATTCATCAGCCTCCTGTACCTTGCCCATTTTTTTTTTTTTCTCCAGCAGTGCCCAGAAGCATCTATGGAATGATCACACTCAAAATTCATTGCTTTGTGTTTTTAACTTCAACCTTAAAATGCTGAGACAGCTCAATGTGTCTGGAGCCACTTTCTGAATCCCAATCATTCCAACATCTGACCCACGACTTGGTCAGCATTTATCCCTCCAATGTTTTTGCAAGGAAAAGTTGTCTCTAACACCATTCCAGGCAAGGTTTACAAGGTTTCATGATTAAAAATGCATTTTTATGCTGTTTCCAAAACACCACTTTCATTTTATTGCTCAAGTGGTATAAATTCCACGGTGAGCACTCTATGAAATGCTATTTATAGAAGAAATAAATGGAGCTGCAGCCCTGTGCTGGGGTTTGCTGGCTGGCTCAAGATGAGCTGTGTTTTATACCTGGCAATTATGTACAGAAAAGCAAGAGGGGAAAAAAATGCTGTTTGAAATGATTGTGGGGTTTGTGTGGCCCTGTGGAACATCCAACAGTGGCTGGTGAGACCTGCCAGGATGATCTGAACTGGACAATCAGGGTGGCAGTAACAAATTGTCCTTTTCTGCTGCCTCTGTCATTCAGTGAGCCATTCTTGCTGGAATGGGGATTCCAGAGGAGGCAGCAGCTGCAGCCTTGGCTGGGAATGTGGGTTTGGAGATATTCCTGGGATGATCTGGGGGCTGAACTCTGAGTCCAGCAGAGGAGCCAAGGTTTCCACCTTGGTCCCGTGTGCTGAGCACGTGGAGGCACCTGAGGAGAGGAAGCAGCCTCAGGATGCACAAGATTAGATTGGATAAGGGGAAAAATTCCTCTTGTCTATTGGAATAAATCATGCAGGACCCCATTTTCTCCATGGTGGAAAAGCCCATTCTTTATTCAATAACTCGTTTTTATCCAGTTTTACAGCCCTGGGGTGGGACTCCAGTTGCTCAGTGCCTTTCTTGCCAATTCCTTTAGTGGCCAGTACCAAGTTGTGATTCTGGATTGATTGGTCACTCAAACCCCGGGGTGCACGTGCTGAAAAGTTGTTTGTGAGAGAGAGTTTTCATTTTTCTGAGGGTGTAAAACCAGTTTATCCAGGTGCAGGTTGTTTTTTACCCAGGAATAGATTGTTGTGTTAATGAACTGCTCACACCAGGATTGCTTTTACATGGGAATTTATAAAGTGCCAGCATGACAAGGCCAGCCAGTGATTTTAAGAGAGCAGGCCTGATTTTATGAACCCTTTCTTTATGCTTTTTGTACCTTTCTGCAAGCCTTGTCCAGCCTGGCACAGCTGCCCAGGGCAGTGGTGGAATCCCCATCCCTGGAAGAACTGAAAAGCCACCAGGATGTGGCACTGGGGAGCCGGCCCTGTCCCAAGAACAGCACCCAGCTGTCTGAGAAGTTTCAGTGCAACCAGGTTTAATTTTAACGTGCAAAATGTGGCATCACGTGTGGAGGAAGGTTCTAAAAGCAAATGAAATGATGGCAGCTGCTTTTACAGTCACTTAGTGCACAAGGTAACTATTTTTGCATGTCTTGTTGGGGGAAAAGAATCCATTTAAATACAATTTTCTCTTTTTTTCCTAAAAAAGTCTTTAATCCAAAGGCAGATTGGTTGCAAAAAAGGAAAAGCCATGCTCTAAAGAGAGCTTCTCTTCCTGGGGACTGGAGGTCAGGTGTGGAAAATCCCTCTGGAGAGGATGGGTGAGGAACTTCCATGGAAGGCAGGTGGCAACAACTTCAGGCCAATAAATCCCCTGTTAAACTCCCCAAACTCGCCTGTCAAAGCCTTGAACTTAATTTTTTGAATGCATGTTTAATGCAAAAATAAATCTCTCTTCAGAGAGTAGCAAACTTGCCAGCCTGAGTCAGGCACTTGCAGCTGGGCCAGACTGGTTGAATTTTTAATAAGCTGGTGCCAGATTTTTGGTCTTGTTTGATTTTTTTTTTATTTTTAATTTTATTTTTTCCTGCTATAAAAAAAACCCCCAAACACACATCCTGTTGTCTGAGGAAGGAGGAGAATTGAGGATGGAATACTTTGCAAATCTTTCTTTACCTCAGTGTGTTAAACATGTTTTTGGATTGCCTGTGCTGAAAAGGAATTTGATGTCAGAAATTATTTGTTGAAACTTCTCCAGCTGCTCAAAACAGGAGTAATCTTTGATAAAATTTTGAAGAACATCTGTCATCTGTTCTTTGGTCACTGGAAAAACTAATTTTATTTTTTTTTTAAATTTAAACTGATGTTCTTTGGGATCCTGATGAAGCACAAATTATCCTGCCTTCAAATTGAGCCATTTTAGTGCAAAAATAGTGCAAAAACAAAGCCCATTAGAAGGGAATGCAGCCACTGGGGCTGATGAGTGGAAAATGGAGATATTGGACAGGCAGCCTGGGACTTTTGGGAGTGGGATAAATGCAGTTGTAGCATCTGAGAGGAGAAGCCAATGGTTATTTACTGCTGGCCTGGATTTGTCTGGAGTGTTTCCCTGTGACTTGGGCTCAATAAATGTGTTATTTTTAAAGAGCCCCCAGGGCGTTGGGGATGTGGAGAAAATGGGGAGGATGATCAAATTAAAAGTGAAGCTGTGACATAAAGTGGATAAATGTTAGGATTGGGTGACACAGCCATAAATAAGTGCTGGTAATTCCTCCTGACATGCTCCATACAGATATTTTACCCAGCTCTCCTGAGAAGCAGTTACAAGTTCCCTGGAGTGTGGTTCAGTGCAGGCTGTGAATAGGTTTCCTTTTTTTATTTGGCCATTTATATTTCCTGGATTTCTGGGGTTTTCTGCTATTACACAGAAAAGGAAAATACACAAAACACTCGGTTCGAGAAGGCTGCTGAGGTGCAAAGTGTGGCCTCAAAGTGTGGCAGAGGGATGAACTTTTATATGAGTTTTCCTCACCAAAAGTGGTGTCAAACACTGGTCCAGCTGCCCAGGACAGTGGTGTTCTGTTGGAACCCTGGGCACTGAGAATTTTGGACTTTCTGTGCTGCCAGGCACTGACCCCCAGGAGAACACTGCATTGACCTGAGGCTGTGGAGAAGCTTCCAAAATGGAATGATGGAACTGGGATTGTGGGTGTGGAGTTTGGATAGAAGTGTGTGATAGCACAGGGTGGGAAACTCAGAGTTTAAGGGTTTAGAATANTGGGTGGTTTTGTGTAATTGGTTAAAAAGTCTCCATTGCGGGCACAGGTGGTTGGTTATTGGGTTAAAAATAAAAATAATTTAGGAGTAATTTCTTGATGGGACAGTTTATCCTTAAAAGGCCTTGCAGAGAGACAGGGCTCCATTTTTAGTGTGTTGGAGTGAAGTGCTGCAGAACTCAGGGTTTGTGAGATGTGGCATGGATAAGGACTCACAAACATCTGAGTCCCAACACAAAATACCATCTTGAACACTTTCAATCCTTACCCTGACCCAGACAGAAAGAGGAGATAAAGAACCAACAGTGTTCCCATTCCTGGAGGGATCTAAAAGCCACCAGGACGTGGCACTTGGGACGTGGGGCAGTGCTGGCCTTGGCAGTGCTGGGAATGGTTGGATTTGTTGGTCTTGGAGATTTTTTCCAAGCTTTCTAAATGATGCTGTGATTTTGCTCAGTGTCCCTTCCTCAGGGACAGCTGGCTGCACCTCAGGGGGAAAAGAAATAATTATTATCTTTGTGCAATTATGGTGGCGATGAACATTTAATTTATAAATTCCAGCCTGTGGCCAAGGTCCAGACCAGGAACAGAATTAAAAAAAGGAATAATTATGTTCTCTAATGGCTGAAATCCTTCTCTGGAGCCTCCTCTAGGATAACTTTTGAAATTGGGATTTTCTTCCCAAATTCTTGGAGGAGAAATTGGAATTGTTGAGGAATCTTGGATTGGGAGCTAAGCCTGTCCTTTGGAAATGCATTAGGTCAAGTCTCCAATTATTCAGGAAGACACCAGAACCTCCTAAATATTTCTGGGGTTTTTGTGGCATGAATTAATCATGACGTAAAAATTCTCCCCCCCCCTTTTTTTATTCGAGTGGAGTGAAACTTGGATGTGTGTTTTTGTGGGTGACAGATGTTGGAATAAATTTTTGAAGAGGTGAAAATGTAAAATATCTTGACTTAATTTCCAAAATTGGTCAGCTTAGTGTGAATTTTTCTGGTTTTTTTGGCCCTCTGTGGTAAATGTCTATTTTTGGGCTCTAATGTATTGGGGAGAGAAGGGAAGAATGCAGTGAGAAATTCAAACTATATTGCAAATCTTATCTAGATGGAACTGAATTATTCACCCTGACACAGCAGAAAATGCAGGGATATCACCTCAGGATGTGTGATTAAGCTGAGGTATTTTTCATCACAATATCTTGTTTTTTGATGGAGTACAAGCAATCAGAAATTGCTCTGTATTTTGTAAACAGCTACATTTCCTATTCCACGCTTCTGTTCTGCAATATTTTTAAGATCACAGTATTTTATAATATATAAAACTAAGAATAGTTGGGGTTTTTTTGGCTGCGTTTGTGAGACTTCTCCCCTCCCAAAATCCCCAAATTCAGTTTTCTATCAGAACCACTGAAGTCACAAATGAAGCCTGATCCTCTCTCTGAACTCCCCTTCTGGGGAGCTGCGGCGTGGGGCTGGCACAATCTGTTCCTCAAACAGGGAAAAGCTGGGGAACAAAGCTTGGTGTGATGGAAAATCCAGCAGGACGCGACTGTGGATTGTTGGAATCATTTTAATTTAGTAATGCTGATGAATCTTCTCCCTCGTCCTGAGCTTTATCTGGTGGGAGAGTTGGAAATGAAGGGAAGCAGATATTGGAATTACCAGGGCCATCAGGCTTTGTAATCACCACCCAGCAGAGGATTTTATTTCAGCAGTGGCAGGAAATATTCAGGACAGTGGCATTAATATTTTCGCTTTGAGTCAGGTTCAAATTAACCAATTCTAGGCATCTGAGAGAGTGAAAAATCACAGCTATGCAGAGCATTTGCTGCACCCCAGATGATGGATTCTCAGCTCAGGGTAGAATTCTTATAGATATTTCCCAGAATTCACAATTCCAGGTTGGAAGAGGCCTTCAAGGTCATTGAGTCCAACCCAGCCCCAGCATCTCAACTAAACCATGCCACATCCACTGTTTTTGTTTTGGTTTTTTTTAGGGTCCTTCCATTTCAAACTTTTGCAATTGGGAACTTAATATGGATTTTTGTTGTTGTGTTTGGCTTGCAAGAAATTTTTTTATGTACTTGACTGAGGAAACTTTGTGAGTCCACGTGCTCCGAGTAAAACAAAGACTTCTAGGGACAGAAAAATGGCAGTTTAAATCAGAACTCACATCTGTTGGTGGAACTGTTTTGTCACTTGTGTGGGGCTTTGTTGGGTTTTTTCTGTTTTATTCCCTGCTCAGCTTGGAGCGGGTGCAGATGGGAGAAGTGTGGTTGTTCCTGATAATGACTCTGTGGATCCTTCCCACAAGGAGAGGCTGGGAGACGAGACAGAGAGGGTGGAGGGGCAGCCTCGTGGCAGGGTTTGTTCTCCCTGCCTTTTAGGAGTCAGCTGCAATATGTGATTATATTTTCTCTCGTAGAACTTTGAAACTACTCTGGGCACTGCATTTTTATTTTTATTTCTCTTTTTACTCCAGCCGTGTTCTTGGAGTGCTTGACTACTTTTTTTTTCCCCTTCATTTATTTTTCTGGAAATGGTTCAAAAGACATTTGGAGGAGTTAATGAGACAATTTGCAATTTATCTTGGTGGGTTTTTTTTCCCTTTTGGGGGTGATCCAAAGCCATTTGGAGGCAATAGAATGGTCTCAGTGACTCTGAGGAGCTGTGGGTGAGGCCCTTGATGAGAATTGTTGTGAGTCTGTTGACAATTAGGTGATGTCTCCATATGTGAAATGATAAAATACAAGTGTAAATGTTATAGCTCAGAATGTTTTAGTGCTGCTTTGCAGCTCTGTTTCTGCAGCACGCTGCAGTTACTCTGCTGGGGCCAAAACAGTGTTTGGGTGCAGGAACCACTTTAAAACAACCAGAGACTGCTGGAATGATCAAAACTGGTCCCAAAAAAAGAAAAATAAGAAAGGAAGATCAAAGCCAGGTTTATTGTTCCAGTGGGGGTGTTGGAAACAGGGGGAGCAGGGCTCCTTTTGGGTCAGTGTGGGTTGTAAGGCCCCTACAGGGAGGTGCTAAATGCACGTTAATTATACATTAACACATTCTGTGATGCCAGAGCAGAGGGTAAATATGGACAGGAGGGAAGAAACTGAGATTGAAGATGAGTGGAGAGGAGAATTGCAATTGCTCTCCCTGGTAAACAAGGCTCAAAGTCACCCCCTGTATTTGCTGCCTGCTGAAGGTGAGCAGGGAGTTTGTAGCTGTGTCAATATTGGCACTTCAGAAATGGAAGATAAACCAGAACGTTTATGAGCTGGAGGTGTTTCCCTCTGGGTGCCCAGCTGTGCTGCTGAGGAGTTTTGGGCAGGGCTCACCTGTGGGTGTTTGCCTGGCACACAGCAAGGATCCCATGCAGACCCAGCAGCAGCTCCCAGCACCTCCAGGAGCAGCAGCACCACAGCACAGGTGGGTACAGGGGCAGGTGTGCAACCTGGGTGCTGAGAATTTTAGACTTTCTCTGCTGACAGACTCTGACCTCAAGAATTGGCAGTCTTTGGCTGAGTGAAAAGGGATTTTTACATAATACTTGATTTCCCTGGGTCAAAAATTTCCAATTCTTGAGGTTCATGGGGTGCTTCAGGGAGAAATTTGGTCCAGACACCCCATCCCTCACCTGGGAACTGTTCCAGATCCAGGTTTTGAACCAGCCATCTCTCTTGTCCCAGGCAGCAGCCCCAGGGAAGCTCTGCTTGGAGCTGTGCTGCTGCGTGCACAAAGCAGGTCAGGAAGGTGCTGCAGCACCTGGTCCTTGGCAGATCCTCCATGTGCAGTGCCTGCATGGTGCCTGGAAACTCCCTCAGACAGGAATTTTCTCCAAGTGCAGCTGGTTTATTTTCTAGCGTGGCTTTGCTCCAATCTGAAGTGGCTGTAATTGCAATATTTCTTTTGGCTCATTAATAATTTCCCGTTTTATCTTTAATTGACAAAGCAGTCGAGGTTTGAGGATCTTGTGTCTACACTTGGGCTCTTTTAATCATAGAATCATGGGATGGTTTGGGTTGGAAGGGACCTTAAATCCCATCCAGTGTCACCCCTGCCGTAGCAGGGACACCTCCCACTGTCCCAGGTTGCTCCAAGCCCCAATCCAGCCTGGTCTTGAACTCTTAATTTAGTTTTGGAATCAATCCATAGAAGCTGGCTATCTTTCACTTAATAAGGTTTCAGTGTGGGGTGGAGGCAGATGTGAGACTCCCACCCTTGTGCACATTTAAATGTTTGCTCCTCTCTCTTCATGCCAAGAACAGCTGTGTATTTCTCAAGCAGAGCTGAATGCAGCCAGCTCATCCTCCCATCACAGACCTGAAGTTTCTCAGAAATACAAGGAAATTACCCTCCTGATATAATTTCCCCCCCCCCCTAAAAGTAGCTGACTAATATCTGGCTGTGGCTGTGATGGCTTTGGTGGGAAGTATGAATTCTTTGTGGCACCTCAGGGGCTGCTCACAGCTTTATCAGATAATTACAGTGCTGCAAACAACGTGTGCTGTGTGCTGTGCTGTGGGGGTTTGGGCTGCACCCCATCTCCCAGGGCTCTTAGCACTGATGCTTTCTCTCCCCCCATCCCTTTCCAACAGCCCAGCACGAGCTGGAGCAGATGGAGGGGCCTGGTTCCTGTTGTCCCTGCCCTGCTGCTTGTCCCTGTCACTCTGAGGACAGCTCTGTGCTACAAACTTGGCTTGGCTCTGCTCCAGCACTTGGGAAAGGTCATCCCTGCCTCTTCCAAGGACACCTGACAGGATGAGGGACTCTGCTGCTCTGAGGAGGAATTGAGTGGTGGATGGCACAGCCGTACCCAGGGGAGGCTTTGGTGGAGTTCTGCACCCTCAGTGGTGCAATAAAAGCTCAGGGTCCTTTTTGAATGCAATCCACTTCTTTTCTGTGAGGATTTTTGGGTTTAGGAGACAAACCACATGGCTCCTGAGCAGCCTCAAGGATGCTCCTTCATTCTGGGAAGGCTGAGTCACTTTTCCTAAATATGACCAGTTAATATTAACAAAGAGGGGGGTCAGAAGCAGGAGGGAAGGAGCTGAAAGTCTGACAAGTTCTCTCTTAACCTTTTCAGGCTGGTAACACAACTCCCTGTAACATCAACCAGTCTGAATTAGAGGGTCTGAAATCCAACCTTAAATTAAACACTTGGCTGAAGTTAAAACTTCTGTTGTAGGGCTCCCCAGGGGCTGGAAAATTTCCCTTCCAAGGAAGGAAGAAGTGGACAGGGACCTTTGACCACCCTCTCCAGCCACTCCTTGCTCCTGTGAGCCCTCCACGTGACTGAGCCAGGTGTGAAGGTTCCTGGGTGCTGATCTTTGTCCAACATTCCTTATTTTTGGTGCATCAAAGGCCTCTGAGAACAGAAAACGATGCTAATCATGTGTTTGTGCAGCTTAGAAATATCAACTCATCGACTTGCAGAGGCAGAAGATGGAGGAAAACCTGGAGGAGCAAAATATAAAATTCTCTTCCATCATCAAAGTAGCAGCATCAAGCCATGACCTCTCTGTGTTCAGACACGCTGCAAGCCAGAAGCAGAATTTAAATGGGCCTGGCCTCCTTGATGCTTAAAAAGGGAGAGAAAAACAAGTAAAAAATTACTTTTACCAACTTTCCAAACCCGGCTCAAAGCTGCTCTGTGGAAAAAGGTAGGCAGGGATTGCTTTTCACTGATTTTTGCCTTTCACCTCCACGTACCTGCACCAGTGTCCAGGTGTCCAACAGCTGAAAACCACCTTGGAACCTCCTCAATGCCACCCTCAGCCTCCTGAAAATACCCCAATGCACCTTCTGCAAGGGAGTATTTCATTTTTTTTTCTGGAGAGAATCACAACTTCTCCAGGAATTTTGTAGGAGCCATGGGATATTTGATGTTTAAACTAGAAATTCCTTCTAGAACTGCAAACTGGTGACACCTTGAATTTCAAGGACATTGCGTGGCCTCTCTGCTGGGAGTTCCAAGCATCACTTGTCTCCATACCTGCACTTGAACATGTCCCCTGACATGGAAATGATGAGCCGCAAACCATCCCATCAGTCTGTCTGAACATTTAACATCAGACTGCTGTGCCCATAATCTTTACAGAGAGCAAAATCCAAGTGCTTCATGGTATGGACAGTAATTTCCTGCTGGATGTATAATTTATTTTAGTCAGGTCAGCCTGTATTCCTTATGTAACAGCTCAGCCTAGAAAAAGGAAATTTATTTAATATTTTTGCACCTTCTATAAAGCTAATGAATGAATTCAAGTAGGTGTTTAACTACAGCACAAGACATTCAGCTGTGATTATGCATCATGACTATGACGTTAAATAAATATACTTAAGGTGTTTGGACATCAGGAAATTTGGAATTTGGGTGTTCCTATTCATCCTTCCCATAGGCCTGGATTATTCCTGTTAGTTACATTTATATATATATCTATATCTA
>VWZV01010963.1:1654-64951 GCA_013397155.1 Irena cyanogastra
TGAATAACTTTAGACTTTTTGGACTCTGAATACAAGGTTGCCTCCAGCGAATTAAACTGTATAAAAACCCGCTGTTCCAAGACCACAGCGTGACCAGTGCTATCCTGACTCTCTGTCAGTGGCCTGTCACCCAGCTGACGATTCCCGGGGTCGGAGCTGTTTCTCTTTATTGTGGCTTATTGTCCAGAATCTATGCCAAAATTTTCATTCAATAAATTAATTTTATTTTAATTTGGAAATTGGCTCCTCACATTTATAACAATTGAGCATGGCTGAACATACAAAGGAATGTAGGTAGTTGTTGATTGTGCATTTACAGCCTATAGCCTGCCCCTAATCTTTATCCTTTTGGGCAAAGAGTAGTGAGAATTTAATGTCTTCATCTTGGAGTTCCTAGGGGAATCTCCAGGTCACGTGGAAAATCTTGCAGCTTAAATACCCTGAAAGTGTCCTCACCCTGACAGCCACAGAAGTCAGAATGAGGACTGACTTGCCTCTGGCCAAGTCTGGCACACAAAGGACTTGACCAGCCACCTGCACAACATGAAGATGGATAGAGTGATATTCTTGTTGGGCTCAGCCGTTGTTTTCAGCTGTACTTGAACGAGAGGCTGGGAGTGGAGCAGAACTGAGAAAAGGGATGGATCTCAGTACTGGAGGGTTTGATGGTTTTCCCCACCACTTGACCTGAACCTCCTCTTCCTTTCCAAATGTGACAGCCACATATACAGGCTAAGAATGGCTTCAAGACCTAATAAGATATATGCTTTTAAAATAGCCATTTTCATAATAATAACATTAAATGTGAAATACATGCAGTAAAAACATTCTGTGAGGACATCACTTTACTGGAAAGTCAGAAGTACTGACCTGGAGAGGAAGAATAACTGCAAACCTTTCCAAAATAAAGCTTTGATCAGAATTCAGCCTTCTACCCCAAACCACCCTCTGTACTTGGGTGAAGTGCTGCTGCCTTAGGTGTTTGCCTTCTCTGTCTTCAACCTGAGGCTTGTGGAGCAGACCTGAACTGGCTGATGTTTGTCTTCATACTGACACCACTTTTTGCAGTGTTTTCTAAGATACGCTGTGGACTTAAAATGAGAGAAAATACTGCGTCACTTGCTCTCCACCAGCAGAGCTTCCCTCACTACCACTGCAGTGAAGAGGGCACAAAGATCCCAGGTAACTCATGATGGCTGAATACCAGGTCACAACCCTGGAAACCAGACGCCATCTACAGCAAAGTTAGTGCCAATTGTCTGCATGATTTCTAGTTATCCACCCGCCCACCCCTTCGCACAGTAAACTTCTAGCAGTTCTGCACTTGCCACAGGATGGCAAAAATGTCACCAGACAAGCTTTCAAGAAAAGGACAGCAGGTTCCCACAGATTTACAGTAGTGTCAGTGAAGATGGGATAAGAGTCTTACTAGTGTCCTTGTTGCCTCTTCTTTTCAGAACCACTGGAAAAGTCTGACAGGTAACAAAAAATGCAGGGAACCTACATATACTTACCTATATCAAGGTACCCCCACAGAGCCTGGGTGGGGAACTGGCTGGATCAATGCTGGAGCCAAGACTGGTGGTCCTCTCCTATCTGATCCCCCTTTCCTTTTTCTCTTTCTTCCCTCTTTTTTCAATGCTTCATAAACCAAACCCTTCCTGCCTTGCTCCCAAATTCTCCCACTGCTGCCTGAACATACTGGCTTTTGGGACACTGCCTGCAGCTTCCATCAATGCTCAGTGCTGTTTTTGTGGTTCAGTGGTGCTCATTTGGGGATCTGGGTGTCCAAGGTGAGGCTGGGGCTCTGACCAGCCTGGTCTGGTGGAAGGTGTCCCTACCCATGAAAGGGGTGTTGGGACAAGGTGATCTTTAAGTCCCTTGCAGCCCAAGGCAATGCCTCTACCCAAGCCAGTATGGTTCTATGATGATTCCAATAAGCTACAAAAAATATCACCACTGTAACATTCAACTATGCTAATACATATCCATAAGTAATCACATGAGACTGATTAGAGAATTGTTTTTTTTAATTTTGTATCAAAAATTTTACATATTCAATCAAAAATGCATAATTTAATCAGGTACACTAAAAGAAAAACATACAAGAGTTTCAGGACATGCCTAATAAAATAGTTACTCTTTTTTCTAACAGGTTTGCTTTTTTGGTTTTGGTTTTTTTTTTTAAATCAAACACACCATGGCCTAAGGACAATAGCAAAGGTTTTCTGACTATCGTGTGGAAAACCTTACTAGTGCAGAAAACTTTTTTTTAGTCTCTATAAAGATAACGCTAGTTTAGGACAAGAACACACATATATAGGACAGCAAAAATAAAGGTGTAATCCATTATTCAAAAAATTATTTGCTAAAAGTTAATTTTGAGAGTTAGCTCTAATGAAAGACTCGGGAGTTGCATCTCTACTTAAACTTAAGACTAAATATATAATTTCAAATGCTATAGGTACTGCCTAGGGACATCCAAATTCACCACTGTCCTCTTTCTTTGATCCCAGTGCTGCCAGTGCCAGGGGAGTCTGGGAGGTGTTGGAACCAGGGGAAGCATTTCAGAAACATTTCATTTTTCCATAATTTCCTTCAATAACTTTTTTTTTTCAATTGGTTCCTGATTTTTACTTTATACCATAGTATAAGATATAAAAAGCAGTTTTTACTTTACGCCACACACAGGTATAAAAAAATACCAAATTCAGTACTGCCCTAATTCCTGACTATCTGTGATGGATATAGTCCTAAAGCCTCCACTAACACCAGCTAAGAATAGCAACTCACAAAGCATCATTATCTACTTTCATTCCTGTTTCCAAATGTTGAAAGTATCAGGTTTAAAAATAGCTCTAAGATACATACATTTCTACAGAAAAACTATCTTAGAGAATGAAAATAAGAATTTTTAGTAAGATTTCTACTAAGAATTAAAATTTATCAGATGGTCTGTGTCTGCAAGTACAGCACATCTGCACCTGATACAGGCAGCATTATGGGGATACTCAGTAAAATGGAAACGTGGTTTATTGTCTGAGCAGTAGGAAGCATTAATCTCTGAATCTCTGAATAAATAATAAATATTTTTATACTGCCTGACTTCTCTCTATAAAACCTGTGGCTATCACTGACTAAAATGCAGAATAGCAAAATATTTCTCTGGTTTGGATATAAAGTTTTTGTATTTCCATTAAGCCTATTTTTAAATACCTACAAAACATTTACAGAAAATTAAAACCAGTACTTTCTTATGTGTTATCTATACACAAATCATTGGCAACAGATTAACTCATAGTAAGAAAACTGGGAAAGCTTTCAAAATATTAAAAATGCAGGACTACATGAAGCTTAGACTGACATTCACAGAGCTTTTGTGTCACTTTTGCACAGGATGTCAGTATGAAGCATTTAATCCCCACTTTTGATAATTCAGCTGGCTTCTGGTAGAAGCACCCAAGGATGCTATCAGGTGTCTAGGCAAGCTGTAGATTAGCTGTATGCACAAATTTTTCCATGACTTTAAGCTTCAAAAACCTTACAGTTTTATTCATATCCATCCAGTAATTTAATTTTTGCTTAAATTTTTGATAATTATATAACGATAAAAACTACTTTTTCACATGTAAGTTCCATATGTATTACTTTCCTACTAATTTTTTTGCTTAATAATTTCAGTTTTCTTTCATGGTCTTGAAAAAGCAATATAATTCTCTATATTTTAGGCTCCCTGTATGCAAGACATAGATAAGTATATTCATCTTTTAAAGAACTTTAGGATCTGCAGACACAGCATTTAAAAAAAAAAAATCATTCTTGCCTAAAACTAACCTTGGAATTTTGAGTCTGCAGCAGCCAGCTGAGTCATAAACTCTTTTTTACTTTGTGTGTATACAAAAATAGGGAAGGAAAGTTCTCTCAAGTTCCCTCTCAAGTTCTGGAAAGTATCACCACCAAAAAAATCCCTATTACTCTAGAATGGAATTTGAAAAGAACAATTTATCTATAAAACTGTATTGAAAAATATAACAATTCTTATACCTTAAAAAAAAAAATATTTAGCTCCAGCCGTTTTTTTCCCCCGTTCTTCTCACAAGTGCAGTTTCCAGGTACATTTGATGTGGTAGAAATGCCACAGTCTCAGGCTACAGACCAAATGACAAAGGCAGATGAAAAACCAGAATTGAAAGTACAAGAATGACAATGAGGCATTGAGTTCCTTGGTTAGATTTTGCTTCTAGAAAAGCACCTACGCTCAGGAAAAGGCTGGCTTCATTTTGGCATTAGCACATACTATGTACACACAAGTCAGCAGCATGACAAGTTCTTTTGGTCAAGAAAATGCTAAATAGCATCTGCAAGGATCATGCCAGTCATAATATTCTGAGTTTTTCTCTTGTGTCTCAGAAAGGATCCCAGCTAGGTTTGTCTCACACGGTCTAGCTTATGAGCACATGATGACAACTACACTTGAACTGAGTCCCTGCTGGGCAGGTTGGAGCTCAAAGTCCCAGCGCAGAAGCCGACATCCCTGGCAGCAGTGTCAAATCTGGGAGGGTCATCTCCTTCATGACCAGCACATCTAACATTTATGCTGACATCCATTGTGGTGACTACGATTACTAGACACGTTTTCCCAAAAAAGTCACTTCTGCTAGTGAGTTTTTTTGTTCAAACCCCAAGAAAGGCTGTTGACACCTCTGCCTTTCTTCCCTGTCCATCAGTACCACATGGATATGCTCTGAACATACGTAGTTTCCCCTCTTTTTACTCTTCATGGGGAAAAATACAATATGGCCACACTAACAAAGGTGTTCTGCAGGTTGTGAAAACAGGCTTTCTTCTCCTACCTCCTGGCAGGGAAAATGATGCCATTCTTTAGATATTTGGAGGCACTAGAGAATACTGTGATTCATAGGCATTCCTCTGGAATTAAAATATCTACTCATAGGGTTGTAACAGAACTACAGGCTTTCTCTGTAAAAAATAACAAATTGATAGTAACCACAATGCTTCTTAAGCCTACCCGTTATATTGTGAACTAACAAATGCTGCAGAGAATTTTTGCATCCTGAAGTATATGAAGAACTTATGACCTGGCTTCTCAGCTTCCCTGCACTGCTACTGTATTCTTATGCTTCCATTACACACAAAATTTAAAAACCAGTCTATTTTCAACAGATTAAGTTTTGCAGCCACAAATAACCATGCAAAACAATAAAATAAACAAAAAGGAAATTAGAAGGGGGAGCAGATGCCAGTCATGGCACTGTCCTGTAATATATTCAATCCCCATGAATATGAAGTCCTTGTGTTAAAAATAAATCTTCAACATGCATTTGTCAATGCTTCAAGGTAAAAATTAGAGTGATTTGTTAGCAAAACAAAGAATGTGTGTAATTTCCAGAGGAAGTCAGCATCAGGTTTCACTCTTGACATGGTTTTTATATTCTATATAATCCCCAATCTGAAGTTGTGCAGTTGAGATGCCCTTGGTGTGTATTCAGTCCCTTACATGACTGTGCAGTGGCATTTCTGAGAGTGGATATAGTTCCTGTAATCAGCAAGCTGCTTCAGGTACAAGTTTGAAGGCCATCGGTGCATCTCTACAAAATTGCGCTCTTCCACTACAAAAACAAATAAAGGAATTAAATGTAATATATAGACATAGAGCGCATGTGCACAGGCTGCAAAAAGTATTTTAAAGTAGATTAAAACCCATTGAAGATACAAATACAGCTACAAAAGTAAAGATGAGTGCTGCCTGTTTTGCATTGAGCTCTGCTATGGCACAGATGTAAGAGTTACCATACAATGTTCCCTTGTTATTGAGTAAGTAATAAACAAGTTTTTGGTTTTTTTTTTTTTAATGAATACAATACTCATTAAGGAGAGCAGAGAGATATGCCTAAAGATGAGCCTACTTTATCCCTAGAGGATAGTCATATGGGATATGCAAGGATTTTTCTATGCTGCAGAACTATAAAGCAGGATATATCAATTCCTGTGACAGTAGTTTGTGTCAAGATCAGTACAGGAAGCAAGGTGAAGAGTGCAGCTAGGAATTCAGCAAGATGTTCATCTCTTCCTGCATGTAGTTTTTATCACTGACAAAGTCATAGAAGACTTTTACCCATATTATTTAGATGAATCCCCTCTTCACTTGCATAAAGATGCATTTTCATCCCCTTAACCCCAGATATTCCAGAGTCAGCTCAGGGCCATTGTTCCTGGTTCCTTGAGGGCCTCACAGCAAGGCACAGCAGAGGCCCACAGCCTGGAGAGCCTGAGGGCAGGCAAACTGCACTCACCTGGACACAAGCCAGGGCTTCATTCTTCAGGGGAATGTCCTGCTAATCAAATCTGATTTCCTCTGTGGTAAAGTAACCCACCTAATTGATCAAGGAAAGCCAGCTGATGTAATGTTTTTGGCCATCAGTAAAGCTTTTGATACTGTTTCTCACAGGATCCTTCCTGACAAAACTGGATAAACACATCATGTGAAGGTTAGCACCTGGCTCACAGATCAGGCACAAAGGGTTACAGTGCCTGGGGTGACATCAGACTGCAAACCTGTGGCTGGCAGGGTTCCAAAGGCCTCCATACTTGGCCTTGTGCTCTTCAACATCTTCATAAATGACCTGGATGGAGGACTGGAAAGGCCACTGAGCAAGTTTGCAGATGCTACAAGTCTGGGAGGAGCTGTTGACTTCCTCAAAGGCAGGGGGGCCCTGCAGAGAGGCCTCAGTGAATTAGAAGACTGGGTGATCGCCGACCATAGAAAGTTCAAAAAGGGAAAGTGCTGGACTCTGCATCTGGGATGGGGCAACCCTGGATGTATGGACAGACTGAGGAGTGAGAGTTGGAGAGTCTCTCACTGTTGGAGAGCAGTGCCCTGGAAAGGGATCTATGGGGCCTGGTCAATGATGAGTTGAACCTGAGGCCGCAGTGCCCTGGCAGCCAGGAGGGACATTCCTGTCCTGGGGACACCAGGCCCAGCATTGCCAGCCAGGCAAGGAAGGGGATTGTCCTGCTCTGCTGTCCACTGGGATGGCACCGCCTCAAGCCCTGGGGCAGACTGGGGCACCAGAGTGCAAGAATGACATTAAACTGACAGAGAGTGTCCAAAGGAGGGCAGTGAGGGCCCTGAGGGGGAGCTGTGTGAGGAGCCTCTGAGGGCACTTGGTCTGTTCAGCCTGGAGGAGACTGAGGGGAGACCTCAGTGGGGTCTGCAACTTCCTTGTGAGGGGAAAAGGAGGGGCAGAGGGGAAAAGGAGGGGCAGACACTGATCTTTCCTCAGTAGTGACCAGTGTCAGGATCAAATGGTGTGCCTGAAGTTGTGTCAGGAGGTTTAGGCTGGATTAGAAAAAGGTTCTTCCCCCAGTGTATATTTTGGCACTGGAACAGGCTCCCAAGGGCAGTGGTCACAGCACCAGCCTGACAGAGCTCATGAAGCTTTTGGACAATACTCTGAGGGTGTGATTCCTGGGGATGGTGGGACTCTTGGGGATGGTGCTATGCAGGAGCTGCACTCAGTGATCCTCGTGTGTTCTTCCAACTCAGCTAATTCTGTGATTCTGTGAAGGTCTCAGGTCTTGGAAAGCCCTTGGAGAGCCAATGCCTGCTGCTGTGTTGCTGTACTGATCCTCGAGGTGATGAGGTATCACAGGTCAAAGAGATGTATCCAGGTCAAAGAGATGCACTCCTCATCAGGGTGAAGGAAAATCACACAGGCAATGAGCAAAACTTTCTAGTTATACCACTGGAAGCAAATAAAAATGCTTGGAAAAATAAATATCAGGTCACTGGAAAAAGCTGGATTCATTTACTTGAATGGACCATTGTTTTTTCACTTTATAAAATCTGCTGGAGCATACTATAAGAATCCTGTTTTCTTCAACAAAAACCCCAGCACTTGAAGAAGAAGTATCAAAAATGACCCATTACCTTGATTTAAATTAGCAAGATAACATGAAGGGGTTGACAAACAATGACCAAACTGTTCCAGCAAATTCATTTATGGGTGGGAACCTCTCCATCCCAATAGGAACCATAAAAATGGTGATGCAGTGCTGGCTGTGTCATGATGTGTGCTGATCCCACAGCAAGGTGGTGAAACATCCTGCTGAAATATCCTAAAGAAACCCCAGTTGTTTTCTCATGCAAAAATGGTATTATCCAGAACATCACTTTTTGTCTCAGCTTTTTGTCTCAGCAAGACATAAAAACATTTGCTCTTTAAAATGAACAGAAAAATACCTGAAAGTTCTTGAAATTCAGGCTTTTGACTGAAGATGAGGTAGTTAGTGGCAATAAAATGAAGAAGCCAAGTTGAAAGGCAATCAGAATTGTGAAACTGTGGGAAGAAAGAAAAGACAAAAATAACACAATGCTATAATGTCTAAAACATAACCACGTCTCACATGTCAAATTGTTTCTGGTTTCCATTGTTAAGCAATTTACTGAATAAAGTTTTGACTATGGAAGCTCCTGAAGGAAAAGTTTTTTAATGAAAATACGTAAACAGGTGAACACCCAAGAACAAATTACTAAAGTCCCTCTCCCAGAGGTAGAAAGAACCCCCGAGGAATCACGAATCTTGGCAATTTTGACATCTGCACAGAGGCAGAGTTTCACAGAAATGGAGGAAAGGAATGTGGCATGTTGGTTTTGTGGTCTCCTCTTTCTGCAGAAAATCCTATTTGATTGAGGCAATATCCTGCAATCTTGTTTTTATTTTAATCTTCTGTTTTCCAACTCTTCCTTTATTGTCTCCCTTTTTTTCAGTCTCTTTTCTTTTCAGGCTTTTATGCATTTCTCTCAATATTCTATGCAGCTGGAACTCCTTTGTCACCTGCATAGCACATAATTTTCTTTTTTGACTAAAAGAGGAAGAAGTGCATCTTTACTTACCTAAAACCCATCTTTTCTGGAAGAAGCTGTAGTTAAGTTGAATTACTGCAGTGTGTCCACAATAAAGGAGATTCCACAGATGAGGGTATGACTAGGGAGTCTGGAGCCTGGATCTTATGGGGAGTGGCTGAAGGAGGTGGGGCTTTTTATCCTGTGAAAAAACCAGGCTCGGGGGGACCTTATCACTCTCTACAACTCCCTGAAAGGAGGTTGTGGATAGATGAGGGTCAGCCTCTGCTCCTGGATAAAAAGTGACAGGACAAGAGGAAATAGCCTCAGGTTGTGCCAGGGAGGTTTAGGTTGAGCAGTAGGAAAAATTTCTTCGTGGCAAAGGCTGTCAAGCTCTGGAGCCAGCTGCCCTGGGTACAGTGGCAGAGGCAATTCTATGACTCTGTGACTGCACATTGGGCAGTTAAAGGCTGGAGGATTTCTTGTGGCCAGCCTTGTGTCACCAGTTATCCCTAATAAAAAGATTTCATAGCAACACGTTTCCTTGGGAACAGAAATCGCTCTTAACATTTTTACAATTTTTAAAACAAGTTACTAAAGTCAGCATATATATTCTCATTTGATATATACAATAATAAGTACCTTAGCTTTTCTGAGCAAGCTCACAATGCTGAGGCTTGTGGAAGCCAGTTCCCTGCTAGGCATGCTCTGAAGCTGTGTGATGATGTAAAGTTCACAAATGTGCTGGAGTCTCATCACTTGGTACATCTCTGCACAGATCAGCAGAGACATGGCTTGGAGAATACTGGCTGAAAAACAAGAAGACATAAGTTACATCTATTTTACCTTTTTACCTTTTTTTTTACCTTACAAGATGATCAAAGCTATTTTTCACCAAGTCAAATTTTAAATACCTAACAACAAACACAAAATCACACTGCTGTGATCATCTTGTTTTACTTTTTCATTATTATAATTTTTTGTTTACTGTATCACCTTATTTTTCCAGACAAGCTATTCAATTAAGAAGAAAAAAGTGTTTAGAACTTTTTGGCAGATGGGTGTAAAGAATTGCCGTCAATATCGTGGGTCTTGAAGAAGATGAGTAAAGTGCTGCTGATCTATTTAGAGTAACTGATAATTAATAAATGAATTTAGCTAAGTTCTCTTTCAGGAAAGCACTTTTGTGATACAAGAAAATACAGCCAAAAGTCCAGAGACAAAAAAAGAGCATCATTTTCTTATAAAATATAGTGCAGTGGTTGTATTTTTAATCTGATAAACAAGGAAATGTTAGGCGGAGTGAAAAGAGAAACATGGAATATCTAAGAATAAGGTAGAATAATTATTTAAAAAGAAACCAAAAGCAAAAATGCATATCACATCATTTATTCACTATATCAAGGAGAAATTAGCTGGGTTTAAATCATGTTTTAGATTTAGTATTCAGATTTTCTTCTCATAAATAAGATAAAGGTCAAGATGTAAAGAATATTTTAGCTCAATTTTTCTTGCCAAACACTCCTGTTGGCATATTTTTTCTGGGTTTACAAAAAGATAAGATAACCATGTGTATAAATAAGGTATTCCAGCAATTTAACCTTGTTTATAATAAACTCAGCTATATGCGTGTTCAAGAAATTACAACTTTTAAATAAAACACAGAATCCAGAGTAGAAAGCAGTATTACTGTAATGTAAAAAGAAAATTCCAAATGTTATAATGGATCCGAAATGAAATTGCAACTTCTTTGAGTCTTGTTATGTGAGTACAAAGCAAATATATATTTTTATTAGAAATATTTCTTCTATTTTACTTTTACAGGACGGATTTTTTGTTTGTTTGTTTTTGCACAATACAAGAAACTTATCTTTCTGGAGACATTTTGCATTCAAATACTGGCATTTTTCAATTAAATAGGTGCTGCTACATTACCCTCTCTCAGTGCCCTGCTGTGGAAAAATGAGTCACAGCTGTAGAACTGTATTTTACACTGTCCTTACCTGGGCAGCAGGAGTCAGTGTAAAGGTACTCCAGGAAGGACAGGAAAGTGTCTTTGGAAACCCCGTACACTGGAACCAGAATGCAATTTGCCTCCAGATAATTGCCATTAAACACAGCTGCCATAACCTCACAGCGAGCCACCAGAACTGCCCTGTGGGCTGCTACAGCTGCACCTGCAGGATGCCAGACAAAAATAAATATACAATGACTTTATATAGCACAGAAAGATCTTCATTTTAAAGCTCGTGTCTTCTAAGGAGGTCTTCCCTCCACTGAACATGATTAAAGTGTTGAAAGTTGACAATAACTAACAGCACGCACACTAGCTAAAATGAATAATGCAAAGTAAAATGCACACTAGTTCAAATGAATAATGAATAGTAAAATAAAACAAAATCAACAAGCAAAAAATTAATTAAACCAAAATGCAATAGACTAAACCAACAGAGAATAGACAAAACAGAATAAATCTGTTCACACTAACTGAACCTCCAGCCCATTGCATAAATATGCAGGGTTATGAATTGTTATGCAAACGGTTAATGGCTGGACTTCAAGATCTTAGGGGTCTTTTCCAACCTGAATGATCCTATGAAGAGTCATTTATGTTCACCAGTAACTCTACTGGTAATTAATATTTGTACAGAAGAACTGCACAAAGCAGAGAAAGGCAATATTTTCCACATGAAATTCCATTAAGTCCAGTAAGTAAGTATAAATTTAACTAGATTAAATATTGTGCCTAAGTGAATTTCCTGAATGGTTGTCTTATGAAAAAAACACTGATAACTTTTTTTTGAAATTTATTAATTTTCTATTATTTGGAAATAAATCCTTTGCTTTACTACAGCATTTGGAAAACCTGGAGAGGCCTTTCAGACTGCAAAGTCCAGCTGGACTGAGCAATCTAGTTCTGTATGCAAGGAAGCACCAAGCAAGTGCCAGTCAGGACAGCAGCCAAAACCAGAATGAGCATTTAGAGTTGGATGTAAATGTTTTAATCAAAATTATAATAAACAGATGAACTGACATGCAAGATAAACATACTGTATATACTTACAAGGAAGTTACTGTTTTAATTATGTCTTTAACCACAACATTGGCACCTGAGCAATTCTTTTAAGCCTCATGGCATTTTTTGTCTTTTGTTCTGTTTCTACCCCCTGTACTCCTACTTTCAAAATGTCTAAGCTGCATGTTATATGTCCTGTATGTGCTTGTGAATGGACATTTATCCAATAATTAATATGTTTAGTCACATTCTGTGTCTTTACACAGACATAATGGGCTCCTATTTTTCCTGGCTCCTGTACTTCTGTAAGCTAGAAAACTCGGAGCAATGTTACGTAGCCAAGGAATTGCTCAAAAACTTACAGATTTGTTTGTCTGGTTAAGTTTAGGGCCTTCAATATCTCTTAGTAGTTATTTAATTTTGATACAGTTTCTCTGATTGATGAATTTGAGAAAAAAATTTTGAAGATGTATCAATTATTAGGAAAAACCGTTCACATTTTATTAGTGGATAAGCATGCTTTTTTAAAATATTTGTCAACACATTCAGAGATTTGGGTTTTATTTCTGTAAAATATATAGTGTTGTTCTGGTTTCATCAGCTTCCCACAAAGACTGTCTCAGGAGTGGGACACTGAGATGAATTGCTCATGTCATTGAGCTCAAAATCACCATTTCCCTCTCCTTTTCAAAGGTATTTTTGTGGAGTATTTTCTGTGTGTTAAACAGAACATCTAAGAAAGAATCTGCTTGTCCTTTTGTGCTTGTGTTTGAGGAGTTAATGCTTCATATTTGTCCCTGAGATACACATCTGAAAATAATTAAACAACCATCTAATTCTAGAAGACCATTTCTGCATGAAGGGTGAGTATGGACCAACTGAGAATAGTGTTAGCTTTTAAAAACCATCTCATTCTTATCCTTACAAAAGCATGCAACACATTTCTCACACGGCATCTTTTATTGTAAGGATGAACGCATTTAATTTCCAGACAAAACATTGAATCCTGACACTGCAGCACATCAGGCAGTAAAACGTGGTGGGTGCCAGTGGCACCAGATCTGCAGGTCACCAAAGCCTGGTGGCAAGGACAGCAAAGCTAGTCCCTGTCAGCCTCTGGGGGGACAAGGTGGGTGCTTCCACAGCCAGAACCCACCTGAGATGGACAGGGAGGTGTTGGCCAGGAGCCAATAACCATCTCTGGTCTTTTTTCTGAGGGCAACAAGCACAGGGATGAAACTCAAGCCTCTCCAAGGTGTGACGTTAGGCAGAGCCCTTGAGTGTGTCCTAGTGCTCGTGCAGCTGGGAACAGGAGTGAGATTAAAATAAAATAAAATAAACCAAAATGAAAGACTGCAAAACAAAATGGAGTAAACCAAAACAGAATAACATAGAATAAAAAATAATGTCAATCAGGGAGGCACAGTGTGCCATGCCAGGGAGAGGGAATTCCTATAGGCTCAGCCCAGACAAACCATGCTGGGAGTGGACACTGCTACAGGGCATCCACAGGGACAAGCTTTCCCTGCTTTCCACAGGGACAGCAAAGCACTCATATGTCCTTAGTTTTGATGCCATGGAGCATGGTCACCTCTATGTCCCACATTCCTGAAGAGGGGAAAAAGGATAAAGGCTGGAGGCCAAGGGAGCAGAGGTACCATACCTTGTATTTTGAAGATTACATCAGCCAGCACAGGTGTGTTAAAGAACAGCCTGAGAGAAGTATTATAGAGCCGTTTTATCTGGTGAGACTTGCAGTCTTTCACAGTGTTTAGCTGAAAAATAAATCGGTAATAAAATGCTGTCACGTGTGGCTGCCCACAGAACTAAGTATTACAGGGCATGATTTATATGGGAAAATAAACAACAGCTTCTCGCATGTGCATTCCTCTGCAATCACGCCAATTTCCTATTCCATGTAATCTAAAGCTACCAAAAGGAGCAATATTAAAATTGTGTTGCTAGATTGTGACAAGTGAAATTCAGATGAGGTTGAATTTGTGATTAAAATGTTAAATTTATAAGTTTTTTATTTTTACTAAGAAAAATCATGATTACTTCTTTTTGGCCTCAAAAAAAACCAAACCAAAACAAAACGTTTAAATGGGAAATAAGATTACCCTGAAGGCATAAAAAAAGAATAAAAAAAAACTACAATAGCTCAGGCTCACTATCTTAAAAGTCTCTCCAAGGCCAAACCTAAAAAAGTTTTGGCTGTGGGCACTATGGGTTGGTAAGCCTAAAACAGAGCAGTCAGAAGCTGAAAACAGCTCAGTAACTTTTTGATCTCTACATTGTAGATGATCTCTACATTGTTCCAAGAGAATCTGAGAAGTTTTCCCATCTAAATCAACAGAAATCATTAGAGCAAGTTCTGTCTTATGAGGGAATGTATAAGCTCCAAGAAAAAATGTCTGTAAAAACGAATTCTATATTAAAACTAATTCTGCATTGTCACTTTTTATTAACTTAATATATGATATATATTACATTTTTTGTGTAGTCTTCCACTGAATTAAATGTATTGAGTTTACAGACAGCTTTCCACATCACAACATTTATAACCCTCTGGATCTACTGCAGAAGCCCAACTTTTGGCTTATATTCAGGAGCAAATCTTTCCTGGGCAGCCTCTATTACATGGGAATTAGAAACCCATAATCATATTGCCAGACAATGTTCAAAGCTGTGAGTACCAGTAATCCTTTTAGAATACCCGCTTGTGTGATTTTTAGCAATTACATTAATTATGCATGTTACATCAGGATTTCTGTGTATGTGCCTGCAAACTACCCACTGAAAGCATTAAAAAGTACAGGCTGTTTAAGCCAAAGTGACTTTAAAATAAAGACTGACAAGAAAACCTTGCCTACAAAACAATTTCTCAAAAACTGAAGTAACTAATGGTGACCCAAGGGAGTCAGATATACCTTCCCTGGAGTTTTCAGGATGCATTTAACTTTCTCAAGCACGTGTTCTGTTTTATCTGGATCCTTCAACTTCTTTTTTATGTCCTCTTCTAATCGTTCCCACTGGAAAGCACCTATCACAAAACCAGGGGGAGACAGATCATAACTCAGCAAGACGCAGGCCTCAGCAGGCAGAGGAAAGATGACATCAACACCAAACACATCCTGCAGAAATGGTAGGGGGTTTGTACATAAATTAGCCAGATCTTTGCTTTTAGAAAGGGCACAATGCAATTTTTGCACATTAAATTTCCATGGTTTTTATGGTGCAAGTACCAACAGACTAGAGCGTCTCACCTGCCTTCACACTCAACCTATTAATTCATCCCAGTTCAGTCACTACATATTGCAGGTAGAGATTCAGAAAAAAAAATCCTTAATGTTTCAACATTTGTGGAAATTTTTTAGCTTCTGTCCATGCTACTGGCTGTATTGTTCTGTAGGTGTCTGAACTAGAAAAACTTAATGCACAGTTACATTCTCAGTCCTCATAGCTAAAATCAGTACAAAGTTTGCAGCAGAATTTCTGTCATTCTTGTTTTCGCAGTCAAAGCCATGACATTCACTGAGGTATCTCAATATCTTCCTTGGAAAAATGAAGCGAGTAAAAACAAAGATAGTTCATGCACTTTGCTGGAGTAAGTCTCAGAGGCACCATGGGGCTTTGTGGTAAATTTCAGTTCTAAGCCAGGACAAGAAGGAGACAGAAATAGATCAAGCTCAGTGACAAGCCTAGCCCAGCACAGCCTCAAGATGCCCTGCTGTGGAGAGGCTGTATCAGCACCTACAGCACACAGCATCCTCAGCTCAACTATCTCCCATCTATACCACACTGGTTAAGTGTTTGTAACCTCATGGGCATCATGTCACAGTCCTGAAAATCTGAAAATTTGTAATTTCTTCTCTTCTCAGACTGTATCTCAAGTGCCTTCACCTCTCAGAGGCACCAGAAGGCACAGCGACCCTCCGGCTGGGAGCTGAGACCTAAAGCAGAGCTCTGCCTGCGATTACACAGTTTCACAGCTCCTTGGCTGACATAAAGGAAAGAAGAAAGGAAAATCAGTGCACACAAGGCACTAGACACAAGCTGTAGATGGTAACAGATGAGGATGTTACAAAGATATTTAGAGTGGAGGAAAGGAAGCTCAGGGGTGAACTTGTCACTCTCTTCAACTGCCTGGAAGGAAGCTGTAGCCAGGTTGGGGACAGTCTCTTCTCCCAGGTAATAAGTGACAGAACAAGGGGAAACAGCCTCAAGCTGCAACAGAGAGGTTTAGTTTCAATATCAGGAAAATTTCTTCACCTAAAGGGTTGTCAAGCACCGGAACAAGGTGCCCAAGGCAGTGTTGGGGTCACCATCCCTGGAGGCACTTCAAAGATGTGGCACCTGGGGACATGGCTTAAGTGATGGGCTTGGCAGTGATGGGTTAGTGGTTGGACTTGATAATCTTAAAGGTATTTTCCAATCCAAAATATTAAATTTTTCTATAAATTTAAAATACCGTATTTATCCATCTTTTGCTGAAAATCCAGTTTTAATCCCCTATCCTTGTCTTCAATAAGTAAGAACAAAAAAATAATCTATTTGGGGATTTTTTTCAGTGAAAAACTTCATCATCTGTTCTTTATGTTTGTCACTATTTTGGAAAGAACTGCCTTTGATGTACAGAGTCCAACTGAAAAGCTGAAAGATTCTCTGACAGGTTGAAAAACATTTTGTAAAAAACAAACAGGCATTGGCTACTTCCAGAAAAAAACCAAAAAAACCCGAAATCTTTCTTCTGAGGATTTCTAAGCAACATCTGAAAAGTTAAAAAACCATCAGTTTTAATAGCTGGCATTAGGTAGGTGAGGTCACAGTCTGTACCAGCTGGTAGCAAAACTCATGCAACACATCAGAGATCTCCACACTCCAGCCACTTATCATTGTTTTCCCTTCAGCTGCACCATACTCAGAATAAAAATTACTTGAGTTTTCTTCAGCAAATCTGCACTCTTGCCCTTGTGTTTAGAACATGCAACCATTTACAAAATTTTAAAAGCCTAGGGTCTGAGGCAGACTCAAACTCCAAATTATTTTTGGTGAAATTTTGAAAGTTATTGATGTTAGGCTATGGACTAATTTAATTTAGGCGCATTGGATCTGGAATGACAACTGATTTAGTTTTTGTTGTAGGTGATGGTCTTTTTTCATTGTGCATAATAATCACAAGGATAAAATAGGTGTGGAAACATGGTGAGACATCACCTAGCGACAGCAAAGCCATGTTCCTTAGGGTGATGCACACATCCCTTCACGAGACAATAGGACACGAGTAGCCAGCTCTGTTCTCAGCAGGTACCTGAATAAATGAAGTGGAGGATGTCTGGGAGACAAGAGCAGAAGACAGAATCCTTCACCACCACCCTGGCTGGCGGGGCGCAGGGCGGGACACCACGGGGGGACGAGGGGAAGGGATCTGCCGCCTCCACGGCGAAGAGGCTCCGTGCCAGCTGCACCACGGGGGCGTCGTGGGCGCCGGACGGGCTCCTCACCCCGAAGAGCAGCATGAAGAGGTGGCTGACAGAGCAGAGGATGATCTTGTGAGCCTCCACCGCCGTGCTGAGGTCCTCGGGGTAGAAGGCCACATCTGCACACTGGCAGCAGCAGAGAAGGTTGTGCAGGTCTGCGTTGTAGTGCGAGGCTTCACCCTTCAGGATTGGCATCTTCTCTGCAAAAGAACTCAGGCTCTAAACCTTCCTCCTAGCCACAGGACAACTGACCTTATCTGGTCAGTTTAATTTTTTAAAGAGATGTTCAGTAAGAATATTTCTTATATGCAGTTTGAGTATCTTGAGTAAAATACTCCAAAAATGGAAATATTTAGTATAGCAAGTAAGTTAAGAAATACTTAGCTTAATAGTGCCTGTCCTTTCTTGAACCCTCTATAGAAAGTTACACTACAAAGAAGCTTTGACTGCTTATTCCAAATCTAAGAGGTCTGAGCAAATTTTTAAATGGAAGAACAGACAACTACAGATTTAGAGGTAACTACTTGTCAGTAACTACTAATTTTTTTTTTTCTGAACAAACATATCAGATGCTCAGAAATCACATAAAGGTTTGTACTTCTTGCTTTATCTGCAGCAAACAAAAACACTGTTTGATTATACTGTAGAATAAAAATTCATGCTCTAACAACTTTCTTTTGCAATATTTTAAGATTTTATGTAAAGCTTTTATCAATTCCTGTTTTCATTATTTCATAAGTCCACTAGAAAATCATTCCTATTAGTTATATCTAAAATAAACTAGAAATCCACTGCAATATTATATATTGCCATACAATTCTCCCCAAGTAAATTAAACTATCACTAAGAGATGATGCAACATAACCAGAATAGCTGACAATAGATAGCATGGCTCACAGTAAGAATTGTTACTTAAAAATGTAGTAAAAAATATTAATTGTGCAAAGAAAGTGACACACATAAGGGATTATACCAGAGACCAGATATCAATGAGCACCTGGCTGTTCAAGCTGAGGTGGTTGGACTCGATGGCACTTCTGCATCTTTTTCCTTTTCTTCATTTTTTCAGATGACTTCTGATTCAAAGTTTGGATCATAAAATATTCCAGCTAAGACAAGAAATATATATATTTTTTTAAACCCTTGTTATTTAATAACAACCTATACATCAAATTAAGGGGTATAACAGGTTCTATTTGCAGGGCTAAAGGTATTATCAGTCACCCACAAGAGTCCCAAAACTCCTTTACGAGAAGCTATTTAGATAGCACTAGCACAATTTAAAAGACCATTTATTCATATGATTGTGGTTAATTCTTGCATATTTAATCTTCCTAGAATTGACAGACACAAAGATATTCAATTTACCAACCTCTTTAGATACTAATTGTATCCTGGGGAGTGGCCTCATTCAGCTGGGTGTTATCCAGCAAGATAAAATGACAAGAATACGAGGGGAAAAATTACTGCAGTGTGTCAAATGACTTTCCTAAATCTTCCTACTTAAAACCAGAGCAACCTTGGTACTGCTGATTCAGACAGCATCACAGAATCATGGAATCCTGGAATGGTTTGGCTTGGAAAGTACCTTGAAGACCATTGAGCTCCAATCCCCCTGCCATGGGCAGGGACAGTTTCCACTAGATCAGGTTGCTCCAAGCCCCATCCAACCCAGCCAGGAACACTACCAAGGATGGGGCACTCACAGCTCTCCTGACCTTTCTGTTCCTGTGTCTGACCTCCCTCACAGTGAAGAATTTATTTCCAATATCCAACTTGAATCTTGCGCTGGTGAGAACTTGGTACTTGGTGGAAGGGCCCATGGTGTGCCTCCCCTGGCTCTCTGAAGCCCTCACATCAGTCATGCACCTCGTGCATGTTCCACCCTGCTTCCAAAACTGCAGAATCTCACTCACCACTCCTCCAAAGTATTTCTGGATGTAGAAATCATTAAGAGTGTGCAGTTCAAGGTAAGTGGCTCCGAGTTCCTTTGCAAGCTGAACTCCTTCGGAGGTTGTGACACAGCTCCTCCTGTCTGAAGTGCACAGGGGACAGGTGCAAGGCACTCCTGGGGTAAAAAGTGATGAAAAAGAACCATTTTGGCCAAATAATGCAGAATTCTTAGATTCCTAAATAACTGTAAAAATATCTTACTTAGACGAGAACAAAGAGGGAAATTAATACATAGTCATTTTATGGTAAGAAATCCGTAATTCTAGAAAAGAACCTAACATTATTAATCAATTCAAAATACTCTACAAATCTCTATATAGCATTACTTTATTGATTTTGTTAAGGTGGAAGAGTCCAGCCAGACTTCTGGATGCCAGATTTGGCTTTGGCTCAATACCTTTGCATGCCCAGGTCTTGTACCAGCCTGCAGGTGTTATCATTCACGAATGTCACCCTTAAACCTGTTGAATTATTGTGGCCTGTCCGTGCAGGAAGTACACACAGTAATGAAAGAAGAAAATTTCCACTCCAGACCAACCTCTGATGGGTTTGTGCATACCGCAGGTTCTAATTCATTTACATGTATTTCACATACATTTTTTAAGAAACAAAATAGATACTTTTAAGATTATGCCATTTAAATGTTAAAAATCTTCTAGACACACTGGGTCATCTTTGTTTAATGACAGTAAGAATGTGCCAGCCACAGATGTGCTTTCAAATGTGCTGTGCATGCTCCACGCTAATGTCCTCTGCCTAGACCTATGGATAACGTAACAAAACAGCTTTTTCTGGGCTTTTTTAATCATTTGTTTTGGCAGCAACATTTACCACTACAGAGGATTAAGATCTTAGTAATCTGTATGAGCAAGCTGCTGTGTTCACAAATACCTCCTAGAAACAAAAGGGTTCTGTGTGTGCACAGCAGTTTGCTATGACAGGTCTCAGGGTAAGCCCAGAGGTCCAGCCTGATGTCTCTCATGGCCACATTACTTAGTGAGGAAGAAAGAAAAAAACTAAGTGGGAAAGAAAAAAAAAAAAGCCACTAGAAGAGTCACTCAGTTTGGTGATATCCTGTTCTTAAATACGAAGTGTAAGAAAATGCTTGGGGAATACAAACAATTTACCAAGACCTTGCCTTTAGAATGAGAGATTTATTACTCCTGTGTAAACCAGAGCAATTGATCATGATCACTGAGTTACTAAATGGAAGAAAAATATTTACCTGTATGCAGCTCTTTAACTGTCCTATATCTGTCACTGAGCTAAAAGATTTGTAAGTAGACCTTAGCAACACTGAGCATTCCATCCACAGAGGATATACTTCATATGGATTAATATTTCTATGTACATTACAAAATAAATGTTTACATCTACATTCATCATGTCTCTTACTCATGAAAAGGAGGGATGCTCAGAAACATTTGTTTTAGTAAAATATCATGAAGTAGAAGACAAGCCAGGGTTGTGTTTTTCATTCGTTGCTTTAGGAAAAAAAAACACCCCAGAGAATTTCAAGGCTTTTCCCACTCACTCTCCAGTGTTTTCAGACTGCTGGATATAATTATAATCTCCGACACTAGCGATACTTTATATCCAAATGTATGTTGCTTAATCCAAATTACTAGATTTAATCCCCATGTGTGATGGCTCCACAAGAAAAGTCATTGCAGAGGTCAAAGAAGGATAGGTTGCCTTTCATCACTGGGCTTAATTAAGCACAGTGCTCTTGCCAGCACATCAGTCTAGAGAGCCAAAACACATGTGCATATTACTGTCATCCTGACAGACTAATTGTTTCTATTAGCAGCTTGGAAAAACAGCCAGCTTCTGCTGAAAATACACTATACCCAACTTCCAAATGAGAGTTTATCTGTTGTTACAGGAGGCTGAATACATACCGTTTTTTCTTGCACCAATAGCAGAAATTATTACTGGAACTGAGCAGTGATTCAGTGCTTTTTTCACCATTGGCACATAGCTGTCCTTTAGTTCTTGAAATGAAGTCTTGTCATTGACAGAGTATTTAATCACAATAATATCAGCTCCTCCAAGGAGCCTGCAGGAAGTGTACCAGTCACTGTCAAATATATCCTAAAAAGAAAAAAAAGCACCGATCAAGAATTTACTGTCCATAAAGAAAACGATGATGTATTCTACATTCTTAATGCAAAACTTCACATAAGTGTTTTTGTCTGATTAGATCTTATTTGAAGACATGCAACAATGAGCAGACTTCCTGCTTTGTAATTTCCTTGTTTGGAGAACAAGTTGTTTGTTATAATAAATCATAAATATTTTCCATGAATTCAGGAATTCTGCAAGAAGAATTAAAAATATGGTTTATCAGGAAATATTCTTTTGAAGAACTTTGCTGGTTAATTTCTTAACTTTAAAATTATTTCCTTTAGGAAATAAAAGCACCTTCAGTGGCAGAGGCTTTCAGCAACTCACACAAAAACATTATTAATCACACAATTTTAGAGAAAGGGTTACACAGAACTTTCCTATGTACCCATGAACTTTTAAATACAAACTCAATAATTCGGTGTGATTTTTATCACAAGGGCTTCCACATAGCTTTAGCAGGTGTTAATGTCTTCGGGATAAGGACTTCAATCTCATACCTAAACTTTCCTTTTCAACTTCACGTTCAAATTTCCAAATTCAAATTTTCACATTCAAATTGCTCTGTGCTGAGGGCTTAACCTCTGAAATTGTTTGCTATTCTGTTAATTTACAGCTGCGCTATATCCACATGCAATATATAGGTATTACTTGTGTACTTGTCATGGAACTGTGATTCTGCAATTTCTGCTTCATCTGAAGGTAGCTCATAAACACCAGGGGAAGCCTTGGCTTTGAAAGTATGCTGAATTGGAAACTCTTGAGAGAAGTCAGGAACTAGTTCAGAGAACTGAAAAAAACCCTCTGATAACACAAAATACTATCACCTCTTAGAACAGAGAGACTTCTTTTGCCCTTTATGTACTTAAAGGGGGCTTATAAGAAAGATGGGGACAAACTTTTTGGCAGGTCCTGTTGTGACAGGACAAGGGACAATGGTTTTAAACTGAAAAGAGGGTAGATTTAGGCTGGACATAAGGCAGACATTTTTTTCACAGGATGGTGAGGCCCTGGCACAATTTGCCCCAAGAAGCTGTGGATGCCCCAGTCCCTGGCAATGCTCAGGACCAAGCTGGATGAGGCTGTGGTCTAGTGGAAGGTGTTCCTGCCCATGGCAGGAAAGAATTAACAATTCTCCATGGCAGGGGGGCTGGAACGAGATGATCTCTAAGGGTCCTTCCCACCCAAATCATTCAGGGATCCTGTGATTCTATGGCAGCCCTGCATAGCATGTGAGGCAAAACTAGAAGAACTTGGGACACTGAGGAGAAAAAAAGTAGAAATTAGAAGTAATGAAATAAAGACAATGTGAAAACAGGAATAAATGAGCAGAGAAGTGACAAAGGGCAGAACTCAAAGTTTGAGTAAGGAGGAGCAGCTTGAGTTTTGTAGAGCAAGTCACAGAAACAAGAGCATTACAAATGGGAGTCAAGTACATAAAAGATTAGTAATATCAAAAAGTGGCGTGGCTTGCATTGTCAACATAACTATTTTTGATCACTTCAAAAGGGTCTTTGAAATCTGGTGAGGTAGCTGCAATGCTCTTAACTACAATAAGTAGCATGACCTTGATGGAAGTCAAAGTCAGCAAGTATTTACCTAAACTGCCAGTTCACATAATTCCCAATTCAGGTCTTGACCTTACGATGAAATAAGTCAGGAAATAAATTATAGTAGGCATTCCCATTGATGTCTGCAATAGAAGCTTTTGTTCTGCAATAAGTAAACCACAACTAACAATTTATCAGGAATAGCTCTCACATGATTAACCATGTTGACAATAGAGTAGGTCAAGTGCACTGCTCTTGATATTTGTTTTTTTGAGACAACTCAGTTAGAGACTATTACGATCCCAGGCTAAGGACAGTTCCAATTTGCACTTAATACAATCATTTAGGCCCAGTTAATAACATAACATTTACACATAAATGCACATTTAGCACCTCTAGACTACCAGCTACAGTGCTTTGAGACAGCCATCTAAATGGACATTTGGAGAACTTGATCACGCAAGCAGGCAAAAATTGAGAATTTTCAAGGGACAGCTTTAGCCTACTTTAGTTGATGAAGATCTCAATGGAGAATTTTTAACAGAGTTGTACACATTTAACACAACAAAGGTTTAAAGGAAAAATAAAATACAATCCCAAAAATAGCATGGAATATTTATCTGTTGTGTTCTCTTGGCAGACAGAAAGCACATCTGTTCCTTTGCAATTTCCTTCCAGCTGACTGTCTTCAAGATCAGCCCAGATCTGCACCTGCCCATCTCTATGAGATTGGAGACAATGGGTGGTATCAAAAGCAAAGTGTAGAGCACAGGTGCACAAAAGCACTGTAACTGCACAGCTTTAAGCATGAGTAATAAAAAAATGCTTAAGGAAACTTCCTATGAAATTTAATATGAGTATTTTTATATTGTTTGTATATTGGTTTTGCAATATGTTTGTATATTGTTTTTTATTCACTCCAGTGTACACGGAGCTAAATCTCATGTGCCAGGAAAATCTTCCAAAAATATCTCTGAAAATGGGTTATTTGCACAAGGCATTCCTGAGACAGAGCATCTAGAGCCACCTTCATTATCACTTTTAGAGAACCTTTCATTCAAAAACGACAGAGGGAATTTCAACAGATGATGAACAGCCATTCAGATTCAGGAATAACTTTAATTTCAGGTTCCATCTATGTAATTTTTGTAACAGCTACTCCTCATCATGCTTCCTGCCCCATTTCACAGGTCAGCCACTGGCAAAAGAAAGAAGTATCTGCACAGCCAAGGTTATTTTATTATGACCCTATTCATTATAATTTTAATTATACTTCTGATGCTGTTCCACTCAGGACATACTAGGAAAAATCTTAATTCTTTCCTTGCACGCCTTCATTCTAAGTGTCTCATAACATATTCTTGCCATTAGTAAATGACACTCCTCAAGAGTCAATGTTGAAAATAAAGCTTTCAGAGGCATTGAAGACATGATTTTCCTACAAAATCACATGATCCCTCAAGACAACAATACTCTCTTTGTTAAAAATGATTCATGAATGCCTTTCTGAATGGCACTGAAATTCCTCACACCAGTGACTTGCAATGCCCACACTCTTTCTGAAAGCTGCTCAGAACTGTCCCCATGTCCAGCCACCCCAGCCCTGGACCTGAGGCAGCAGCAGCGCCAGCCACTCTCTGTGGGGAAAAGGGTGCCTGGACACCCCGCAGGAATGTTCCCCTGGGATTTCCCCAGGAGCCAAGAGAGCTGCATGGGGAACGTTGGAGAGTTATCCCTCCCTGTGATCCCTTCACAGACCCAGCATCCACTACCAAACCCTTATTTACACGGATGTTCTCCACACCACACCAGTGCCCTCCCCATTTTTTGTCAAGATTCCTCTGCAATTTCTTATCAGGTCTGCAGCAGGGCAAATTTCACGGGTGTACTCTCCATAACTTACTAGTCCCCTGAACTTACTCAGATAAGTAATCTGCAGCACAGATGGAAGTATCTCCTTCAGAAATCCCCCTAAACACCCCCTCACAAAACAAAGGAAGCTCATATTGGCCTCAATAGGCCAAAGTGACATGCTCTCAAAAATGAATTTAATTGTATTTTTTACCAGGATATGATCATTTGTAGCAAATTGCCACTTCAGGCATTCAAGTTTGAAAATGAGAAGAGATGACATATTGAAAAATGAAAAGTTACTAGCTGTCATTTTTTACTGAAGCAGTAACATGTCTAGATTTCTAAAAATAGTAAATAAAATCTGAAAGTGGCCCAGATTCCTTTACCTTTAGGCATGATAAGGGCTGGCCAGCCTTGGCAGCACAATGAGCAGAATAATTATGATAAAGAGGAAAAAGCCAGAGAGCTACACTGTGGATGACACCATTGACATAAGAAAACTCACAGTGTTTGAGGGACTACTCCTGTTGGTGCAGTAAATAACAAGGGAAAAATACAAAAAGATTCAGGGAAAGAGATTGTTGCAAGGGAGAACTTGAGAAAAATTCACAGAACAGCTTCTCAAAATTGTAGTTAATACATTTAAGTTGCAGTTATTGTATTTGTGTGCTAGTGAGCCCCATGGAGGTCTGCAGCCCTGGGCAAGGCTCTGAGCAGACACAGGGGAGCACCCACTCCTCTTCAAGCATCTAACCCAGCACAAGGCAATCAGCTGCTCTATATTCCCCTTCTGTAACATTTCTGTACTTGATGACATCAGTAATTCTCTAGAAACTGAGCAGTTTTTATGAAATAGGGGAAAACAAAAAAAAAAAAATCCGGGAATATTGTTTCTCATGGGAAAAAAAACCAAAACTCAAACAAACCAAACAAAAGCCACAAAAACAAAACAAACAAACAAAACTAGGTGGGTCTTAGTAGAAAAAGTTAAAAAGGGCTTCAAGACCCCCAGGCCAGGACAGAAACACTCTCATATGTTTAGGGTATTGCCCCAAGTAAGGGATGGGAGAACAAGACTTACTGCAAGTAGGGAACACTTACAAAGAACTTTTTATTTTGCCATTTTTTTCCAGCACCGTAAAAAAAATTAATCAAAACATGAATTACAGCTTCTATGCTATGCTTAATTCTGGACTTGAGGAAGATTCACTTGCCATTAGATATTAAAAATTCTACCTGCATTTTTTCTGCAGAAGCCCAAAAATTCAGAGTAAAGTGGAATTGCAAAATACAGGCAAGTCACTAAAATGGGAACTCAGTCCTGAAGACTGTCAAATCTAACACAGATTGTTAATTAAAGCAGTCTCAGAGCAAGACCTAAAATTCATCTTGCAAATTACTCGTTATGAGTTACTAGCTCCATACAGAGGTGTACCCCTCCAAAATTAGAAAAACTGGGACGCTGTTACTCAATATGCCTTATTATAGAGCAGCTCAAGCATGCATTAGCAACTGATCAGCTATTAAAATCACAATATTCAGCAGAGATGTTAGCACACGTGTTTTCCCTAGTCCTTTATGTTTTCTCTTACCCTAGGTTTGCATTTTTTGAGAAAAGGTTTTGAAGCCACGTGATTTATAACAATGTTGGTGCACTGTGCAAAGCACAGCAAGCCAGAGTGGTACACCCAGAGGGTGGCACACAAAGAGCAACCTGTCCTTGGAAACTCTGACATTTTGCCCCCAGGTTTTGGAGAGTGTGGTGCTCCACTCGTGTCTCTGCAGCCCTGTGATATTATAAGGTCCCCACAGCCAGCATTTCCATCCTGCACCCTGCAACTGCCCGGGGAAGGAGAGCTCCTCACAACATGCAAGTCTGCATGTTGGCAAACACAAATTTATCTTTGTAATTCCCCAAAGACACCTGACCTGCTGACCCTCCTGCAGACTCAAAAGGCTGAGCAGTGTCCTGGGCTGACAGACAGGTGCTGCAGCAAACTGAAACTCAAGAAAACTAAACTGCACCACAATCTGCCATCCAAAAGGATCCCCCCACGCACTGTGGAGCTCTACTCAGTAAACCCACAACAACACTGCTTTTCCAGACTCATGGCTGTGGAAGACAAAGAGCAGCTGGGCACCCTTGAGTTTTGAGACTCACAGCTATCAGTGCACTCAGTTGCCAAGCTGATGTCCAGGACCGTCTTGCCTTAATCATATGGGTTTAATCTAGATGAGGTGCAAATCCCAGGTAAAACACAAATCTGCCTTGTGCTCAGAGGGTAGAGGCTGAAATAATGCAAGGCCATGATACCACCACACCTGTGTTTTGGGAACATGGAGCAGGAATCCTTTTCCGTGCAGACTGTGGCTTGAGGCAACATCTGTCAACATTTTGAATTGTTCTGTGCTGTTTCCCCAGGCTAGCAGAGGAGCAGCCCTGAATGAGCCACTGTGACATAGTAAACCTCAAGCACCCAGGCTGTGGGAAATAGTCCTGGTCTGCCTTACCCTAGCAAGGACACTGCTTTATGCATGACAAATAATCTCCTGCAGAGTCCTGACATGTCTTCTATGAAGAGAAAAATGCTAATTTGTCCTCAACATTCCCAGTAACATACCTCCTGCCTCCTTTAGCTGATAGAAGGAAAAAAAACCAGAAACACAGTGACTCAGACAATAACAAGCTAACTTTTGAAGGGCAGAAATTATAAATTCTCCAGAACTGAACAGCCTTGTTTTGCAGAAGGCCAAGTGCAATCAAAGCAATGTAAAAACACACCAACTCTGCCTCCAATTCGTGTCCTCCCTTGCCCTCCTCCAGCTACCCCCACTGGCCTTCCCACCTCCCTCACCCACCTCCCTGCATCCCTCTGAAACAGCCTTTGAAGCCCCACAGACTCCATTTATATCCAGGAGATTTTGCTGCGCTCCGGTGACTCCGGCAGGCTGCACGTGCAGGTCACATGCAGCTGCACAGACCAGAAACAGGATCTACCCCCAGCCCGTCCCAACTGGTGCCTGTGAGCACAGCTGGCAAAAAGAAATAAAGAGCAGAAGCGCAGCTGAACTGGATTGTTTCATTTTAAGATTGTCTACTTCTGATCATTTCATGGAGCTGTTATGGTTCCTGCAGATTCTACAAAAGGTTTCCCTTACAGGAGTACAAAAATCACCCAAAGGATAGAATTATGGAGCTGAAACTGATTATTGTTTTAATTTCTAAAAGCTGGTAAGCTGAGTTTTTTTTTTTAAGGCTACTAAATAGTCATTAAATATGTTTTAATTTAGATTATCAGTATAATTTCTTACATAATCATTGATCTGCTCACACTCCAAACTAAGTTTTCTCACTCACTAACAAAAGTGCTGACAACTTGCAACAGTGCCAAAGTATTTTTTTATTTACCATCAGATAAAGGTAATAATGTTAAGATGTGATTATTCTTTGTAGGAGGAGTAAAATTACTCCCTACATTGTATTTTGCAAGCTATCAGATCTTTTAATCTGTCATTTTTCACAGCTGGAAAACTTACTGCCTTTTTTTTACAGAAAAATAAAACTTCATTTTATTGTTGACAAATATTTAGAGGGAGAACTTATGATGCAGTGTCATAAAGAAGGCATTCTTGTTTACCTCTGGATTATCTTTCACAAAATTTCCACTAAGCAACATGGTTGGAAAAAACACCTTACAGGGAAGGCCCAGCAGAGGCTTGTTTAAGAGAACCTTTTTGTAGCACCTCTGAGATTTCCCAGCATTTACCTGGTTACATTTTATAGTTTTTTACTAAATGCAATAATAAAACTACAAATAAAATCCCACAACAATGAAAACGGCTTAAAATTAGGATATGATTTCATTTTACCAAAGCAGCTCACACTGTTAAGTGCAGTGGAAAAAGCTGAGATGGATCTCTTACCCAGGCAGGACAGTCGTGTACCACCAGTCTGACATTCCCAAACACGCAGGCCTGGTACTCAGTGAAAACTGGGTTTCCAACGTGACTGGCAGACAAGCTGCTGTCGATCTGGGAAATGAGAGCACTTCTCCCGAGATAGCTACAGATCAGGCTGGGCTGCTGATTGTCCTCAGAAAAACCATCTCTTTCATTCCCAAAAGCTACAATATTAACCGACCTAAAATAAAAATAATAATGACGAAGTTGTGTTAACAAAGATGAAGGGCAGGGATAAGGGGAAAGAAAATAAAATCCCCTTAAATCAAAACTAACATATTAATCCTTCCGAATCCTCTTCCCTCCCTAGATTTTAACACCCTCCTGTAATCAACAGCAAAACACATACATGATCTCAAATCCAACAGCGGGGTGGGAGCAAAGCGGAAAAGAAACCTGCAAAGGCTGCTTGCATTGCAAATCCCCACGGGTTTGTCTCGTTATCCCTTGGTGTGCACGCTCAGCCTCGCTGCGGTGGCCCCGGGAACTCTTGCCGCATTCCCTCGGCTGCGGCCAGGCTGGATCGCTCGGTGTTGGCTGCTCCGGGCAATGGGCTGCAGCAGCACGCCGCGGCTGCAGCAGCAGCAGGACCAGCAGCAGTCGCAGTAACAGCAGCAGTGGCAGCAGCAGGGTCAGGATCTGCAGGAGCAGGGTCNTCTATCTTTTCAATATTAGGCTGATAGTTTCTTAAATGCCATGTAGGCTTTTTGGTGTTCATGTGATGTTTAAGACACAATTTTCCAAAAGGATGATCTCGCGTTATAGTAAAACAAAGACAAATTACAGAATGGTTCAGGTTGCAAGGGACCTTTGAAGACCACCTAGCCCAACCCCCAGTGCAGGGTCACCTACAGAGGTTACACAGGAAATATAACAGATCCATTCTAAAAATCTCATTTGCTGTCACATACCACTGTACACACTAAAATAAATTTTAAAAAAAAGAGTAAAAATATTTTAGGTATACTAGATGATACAAAATACTCAGTGTTACATGAACACATGCTGCTGTTAATCACATGGGCAANCTCTTCCCTCCCTAGATTTTAACACCCTCCTGTAATCAACAGCAAAACACATACATGATCTCAAATCCAACAGCGGGGTGGGAGCAAAGCGGAAAAGAAACCTGCAAAGGCTGCTTGCATTGCAAATCCCCACGGGTTTGTCTCGTTATCCCTTGGTGTGCACGCTCAGCCTCGCTGCGGTGGCCCCGGGAACTCTTGCCGCATTCCCTCGGCTGCGGCCAGGCTGGATCGCTCGGTGTTGGCTGCTCCGGGCAATGGGCTGCAGCAGCACGCCGCGGCTGCAGCAGCAGCAGGACCAGCAGCAGTCGCAGTAACAGCAGCAGTGGCAGCAGCAGGGTCAGGATCTGCAGGAGCAGGGTCAGGATCTGCAGGAGCAGAGTCAGGATCAGGACCAGGATCTGGATCTGCAGGAGCAGGGTCAGGATCAGGACCGGGATCAGGATGTGCAGCAGCAGCGGCAGCAGCCCGGGCTGCGGCGGCCGCGGCGCTGCGGCGCTGCCGGGGAAGGCGCGGCGGCGCCCGGCCGGGCGGTCACGGCCATCGCAGCCTGACGTCAGCCGGCACCGCAGCCGCGATGGGCAGAGCCACGGCAGGTGGCGTGCCGAGGGCAGGTGCAGCCAGGTGAGCAGGCTGGAAAGGCAGGGGAAGGCGCCGGAGCAGAGCCGTGTCCCAGCCCGCACGCCTTCTGCTGCAGGAGCAGGACCAACATCCCCACACCGGGGGACGGCNGAGTAAAAATATTTTAGGTATACTAGATGATACAAAATACTCAGTGTTACATGAACACATGCTGCTGTTAATCACATGGGCAAGAACTCATTCAAAACAGGACTTGATGAGATTATAATGAATAGAACTTTGCTTGCAAAAATCCATACTTTGTGAAAAGTACTATTTGACTATTTGCAAATTTAGGAGATGCCATTTGATGTCACTGACAAAGTTTTATACTGATATAGTACTGAACAGAAAGACCATTTTAATAAAACAAGTATTTTCTGCTAATGAATGCTAATTTATTATTTTTATTTTTATTATAGATCCTACAGGGGCTACTGAAAGAGAAAAAAACCCAAAGAACAGAACAGATAATTTACTAGCCTGTTTGTTTTCACACATTTTATCCCATTCTTGCTTCTGCTTTTCAATCTAGCTTTGCTCTAGGAAACTAAAAGACAAATTACAAATGTAGGTTGTGGTTTTGTTACCACTTGCAAAAAAAGTTAGAATACATGTTTCTTAGGTAAGTTTTAAAAACTATCACAGGAAACCACTGTTTTTTCCCCCAGATGATCCTCTGACTGTGATGTGTCACCCTCCACATCCAAAGCCTCAGTGGTGTCCAAACACTGGGTACATGATGTTGTGAGTCAACACAGCATTCAATATTTTGGAGCTGTGCCTGTTTGTGTACTTTTTAGAGGTCACTGAAAATCCCTTGGAATTCTTAAATTTGCACTTGTAGGGATCTGCCCACTGAAAATGAGGAAACCTTTGGGAGAACAGTTCTTCACATCACTAATGAACCTGACCTGGAATAGCTAAATACATAAATAAATGTGCATGTGCATATACAGACACAAATATGGATACACAGATTTATATAAGCATGTGTTTAAAATACATGCATGCATATTATAAATACAAGACACCTACAGATGCAGATGTAGACACACATATAGTTAATTTTAATACCAAGGAAAACAAGACTGGTAAATAAGGCAGTACTAATGAGGAGTGACCCAATTAAGCCAAACTCCAATTAACGTAGCTTATTCATTGCTGCAGATCTAGTCCTGCCCAGGAGTGCCAAGGGCAGGAGCACCAACCGAGATGGAGGGTCACAGAAAACACTTTTGTTTTCCTGTCACTTCTTCCCTCATCCACCTGGGAAAGTGCTTGGGACTGACAGAAACACCAGCTTTGACAGAGTGTGCAGATGGTGGTTGTGAGATTCATCTCAGCTGATGAACAGCACTTACAGCTCACATACTAAAATGCACTGTACTGTTCTAATAACTGTTTTCCAGCAATCAGATGACTGAAAACAATATTTTAAAAGCAAGCATTAAAACTGGATGAGAATGCTGTCTATTGTCCTGTCAAAGTAGGTCCATAACCCCATTTTCACTTGCATTGCTCAGGGATTGTGCAATACATTTCAAATAAACAAACAAACAAAACAGGAAAGGAAATTAGTTCACTTTGGCAGGATAATAAATACCACAAACAGGGAAGTTGCTTGGCACCCCTACCCTAGATGCATTCTACAAGTTACACGGGCACTGCAAGGGAAAGCTGTGAAAGATTGTTTAACTGAGAGGATTACAGAGGATTGCTTGACTGTTCTCTGTTTGGCAATCGGAAAGTTGAATACCCTGTGATCAGCAAACCTTTCATCCAGCAGGCATTTGCCATTGCTGCTGACAAACAAAGACTAAACTGCAGAAAAGGGAGTCTTTGACAAGGTCCAGGAAACAGCTGCATATTCAGTCTTGTGTAGTTTGTGCTGGAACATTTTCCTTCTCCAAACAATTTCCATTGTAGCTTTTTTCAGCTAAAGCACTGAAAACAAATACACAGTCGTTAGTAACAGAGGGGGATGATATTTGCTAGTGCAAGGAAATAAGTGCAGGCAAGTCAGGGAGGAGGATTTTTCCCTAGTGGAAGCTGTAGCCTTACTTGCAGTGATCCATGCAGAATTATCCAGCCTATATTTTCAAGATAGTGAGGAGATTTAATGTACTTGAAGTCAAAGTCGTTGCCAAACCTGATTATTGGCTGAATCTGTACACTGTACAAAGCTGCTGCTGCTGCTGCTGCTGCTGGTGTAGTCAGCTTCAGGTGCAAGAGAAAACGTGTTGCTCTAGGACAGGTAAGTTTCCAGGTGGGTTTTTTTGGTTTTTTGGGTCTTTTTTCCAAAGATGATAGAATATAATTCCAAATAACAGTGATACACTTTGCTGTATAGAGCTCCTAATGCTGAAAAAAATACCCTGTGATAAGCTTGGCTTTACTGGTGCTTGTCCAGAGCAGACAGGGCTGCTGCAGGATCTGCCAGCCCAGACCCCCTGCTCAGACAAAGCACCAGCAAACAAAAAGGAGGTTTTCTGTTGTTGTAGCCATCTGCCACATCCCCACCAACAAAAGCCATCTGTGTGTGGGAAATGAATGGAGGGACAGTGTTCAGGACCACTAGTATTTTTCAGCATAACCATGCCAGAAAAATCATGTAGTTGCTCAAAAATGGAAGCAATTTTTTTTTTTAATTTCCACACATAAATCACAGATCAGTTTGAGTTGAAAAGGACCTTAAGGACCACCAAGTGCACCCCCACCCTGCATATTCAAGCCTGTTTCAGGGATGGCACAGGCACTCACAGCCAGAGCCCAGTGCCTCCTCAGCCCAACAGGTTTGACTGCTTTCTGGAGGTCACAGATGGAAGCATCAAGAAAAAACAGCTTCAGTTCTGAGGAGAATTTTGTGCCAAGTTGTGGAATGGCTATCCTTGGACATATTCAAGTTTCACTGAAGAAGTCCTTGCATAACCTTAGCCCTTTAGTCATGCTTGGAGAGGAGGCTGGGTTAGATGGCCTCCAGAGGTCCCTTCCGACCTGAATTATCCCCAGACTGCATAAATCTCCTCCTTCCTGGAGAGTGACCACTAAGCCCTGTCCCTCACTTCCTCTTCTTATACCAGCTTTCAGCTCCAAAACCAACCTCTCATCCAATCTTGTGGCAACTTATTTTCTTTACAAAGTTTAATAAGCTTTGCAAAAAGCTTCTCAAAGGCTTTTTGAAAGTGCAAGAGGATTATTTTGCCCACACGACCCCCTTCATTGGCATGCTTACCACCCTTCCTCCAGGAGCCAGTGATGCTGGACTTCACTGGAGCCTCTCCAACAGCTTCCCAAGAGACTGTGTTCATCCCTGGATCTCATTTTCTCACAGGCTGTGTCATCTGACCAGGAGTGGTGGCTGCTCCCACTGCTTTGGTATCACCCAGGCCTTGCTAAAAGAGTTTTTGAGTATATTGGTGGCCTCTTATAATACACAGACCCCAGACAGAATTTTTTTTCTTGCCATAGTTTCTGATGACTTTTCCATTTATTAACATCTGAGAAAAATGCATATTTTATGATTGGCTTTTTGCAAATATTAAAATGAATACTATATGTGCNCTATTCTTACTACATTTTTTTCTAGTCTTAGTGAATCAGATCAAGTAATACCAGTGCTGATGCCATGACAATTTTTTCTTTTGCTTTTATATACTTTTTATGTATTCTCAGTGCCCTCAGCATGCATATTTGTAGTTCCTTAAGTATGATAACTTAGCACAGTCCTGGCATTCTGTTAGCCCAGGAGACCAAACATCCTAAAGGCCTCACAGCTGGAGGCCAGGAAGTCCCACACTATCTTGAGAAGCCAAGGTCCCTCTAGAGTACATCCTGTGAACTAAGATTAGGCCCATCTAAGGGGGAATAATTCAGGATAAGGAGATATCATGCTAATCATTCAAACCTCTCATTAGAGCATCTTTGTTAGATATGCTAATTTACAAGGTCTATGAAACTGTATACAAGATCTACCATGTGCATGCATTACTGAGTGTTCCACCTTGGCAAAGTGTCACACCATAAAAATCCTTATTAAATACCAAAGTAAAAACTCTTTATCTCTTAACTATGTCTGGCTCTTAATTTTAGGACCAAGGGAAAGGCATCAGTGCAATATTGAAACAAAAGTGTGAAGGGGGTGGGAAACTATCTGATGAGAGGAGAAGGAGAACGAAAAATGCACGTCACTTTTAAATTTAAAACCAGATCCATTTTGTGGCAGAACAGAGATGTGCAAGCAACTAGCAAGCTGTGGAAAGCTGCTCACCCTGTGAGGGTGAGATGTGGAAAGCAAGAGCCAGGTCTGCTGCTGCAGATGTGCCACACAAGAACTGCAGATGTGCCATCAACGTTGCTGCTTTTGGCAGTGAAAGAAACAAGGTCCTCTGCCATGAGGAGGGGACACACCTGGTGCCTAAATGCCCCAGCCTGCTTCAGAGGTGAAGGGCTGAAAGTACAACCTGCTGCAGAAGAAGAAACCCCACTCACACTGGTGAAAATCCCCAGCTGCAGAGGCAGAGTTGCACCCTGCAGTTCTCATGTTGTATTTAAGGAGTGTTACAAACTGCATTACAATGAAGGTCAAAGGATCAAAGAAAAGTAGTTTATATGGGATCAAAGAAAAGCAGTTTATATGTTGTTTCTGTGGTTTTAGAAAGGGAAGCCATTGCCACAAGGTGGACACAGACCATTTTGTCATGCAGAGGAACATCACCCCCCAGCCTGCCCTGGTTCCCCTCCCCAAGGCCTAACTTGGACTTGTGCTGAGGCTGAGCTGCAGGGAGAGGTGGGCATGGAGCAAGCACCACAAAGAATGGGGAAGTGGCACATGATCCTCACTTGAGAGCAGTGAAAAGTCCCTTCTGGGACTGCCTGGCCACACATTCTGATCAAAGCCCTGCAACAAATCTCTGCTGCCTGGGTGTCCTCTCCCACAAGGCACTCAGAAAAGTGCCACCCTGGCCAGAGATGCTGCTGATATTTGGGGCCAGGGAAGGGATGGCATACACTCAGCATGTTTTGAAAGTTCTGAGCTATTTTAATCTGCCTTATGATCCCCTGGATCAGCACTTAAGACTGAGTGACCCAGCATATGAATTTTACAGAGAGAAGTGCCTCAAACTATTTAACATACTCCTGCATGTTTAAGGGCTCCAGCCCTTTGTCTGTCCACATTCTGTCTGTTTTCTCAGTAATGTGTAAGTTTCTGGTTTTTCTTACTAAAATCATTTTTCCACTTTTTCTTACTAAAACATTCAACACGATTTCAGATTTTGTTCATCAGCTATGGTAAATGAAAATTATCTGATAATGTCAGCAAAACATACGAGTTAATATCCATTTTAAGAAGAGAAAATTAAAGAACAAAGATTATACCCAGATATACAAATATCTGCCATAGCCTCCATGCATAAAAAATCAGTTATTCACTTATCAAAGTTGTAAGGCCTCAATGAATCATAAATAAATCTTCATTTTTATACAATTGCACTTTTCCAGAATCAAAAGGCATAGCACATTGTTAATTAACTTTCATTGTACCAGTGTTAAACATCTGCCATTGGATGACCACTTCATATTTCAAAAAAAAATTTAAGAAAACCCTTGAATTTATTAAAATTCACAGATCCGTTTCAGGGTTAGTCTTTCAATCAGCTGTTTCCTTTTAAATTCACTTTCCTGATTTCTATTTTCTTGTTTCCTTACTGTTATGATTTCACTGCTATTTTCTAGTTTTCAGCCTCCTTTTCTGTCTGCATACCTGTAAATGCAGAAGCAAACATCAAGGCAGCAAGAGAGGATGAACAGTGTGTGATAACTGAATGTTCTTCACGGATTTGAATGTTGTCCTTACTGCTTTGAGAAATTCACTTAATTTTGGCTTTGTAGCATCTTGCATTATCCTGCACCTTCATATTGCTCACTCCAGAGGGGCAGCCTCTCTCAGAGGTGTTTGGCTGCTTAGAGACTTTGCTGCATCATAGTTCTCTACGTGGTGTGAGAAACAGCTTCTCTTAAAAGGACATAAATAAAGGTGTCTTTGTAAATGGGCTATCCATGTCCAGTCTTCATCCACCACCATACACCAGCATCCGTCCTTCTCCACAGGGCTGCTTCCAAGGATTTCTTCCCCAGATCTGTGCTCACACCTGGGATTGCCCTGATCCAGGTGCAGCACCAGCACCTGGCCTTGTTCAACCTCATGAGGCTGCCATAGGGACAAAGCACTCAAGTTTGTCCAATGCCTCTGCATGGATCCCATCCTTCTTTTGTGTCAACTGTACCAAATTGCAGCTTGGTGTCATCTGCAAAAGTGCTGAGAGACCACTAAATCCCACTGTCTGTGTTATCAATAAAAACAGTAAAGAACACTGGCCCTGTCACTGTTATCGTAGCAAATGACACAGATTCCAAAGGCTGGGTTCTCAGAAATTCCACAACTTTACTTAAATTCCTTTATTTCGATCCAGCTGGACCAGATTGGTCAATTAATCAATACATTTCACCTGGTTGGCCAGCCAGCTCAACACCCTTCTTATAAACAATCTTTTGGAGAACAGGAAAACAGAAAGTAGAAAAAACAGCTCCTGCAGGTTGTTTATAAGGGCAAGTTATCATTGTTTGGGTTCAGGCTTTTTAGGGCCTCACAAGCTGATCCTGGGAAAACTTAGTTTTTAGCCTCTCTGCCCAGGCTGTGGAAACCAATGGCCCCAAGACACAGCCCTGAGGAACAGCACTGGCCATCAGCCTCCACCTGGACACTGGGCCACTGGCCACAACTCTGTCTGCATCCACCCAGCCAACTCTTTATCCATCAAGCAGCCCACCTTCAGCTGCACGTCTCCCTAATCTGGACATGAGGATGTCATGTGGGGCCGTGTCAAAGGCCTTGCAGAAGTTTAGGTAGGTGACACTTGTCAGTCTTCCTTTGCCAATCTTTGCAGGCCACCAGATTGGTCAGTAGTCCCCAGGGTTTTCCTTTGTTCCCTGTTTAAAAATAGGAATGATGCTTTCATTTTCACAGTCACTGGGGATTTTGCCTGGCTGCTGTGACTTCACAAACATCACAAGAGTGTCCTGGCAACAATATCATCCCTCAGGGCACCGGGATGCCTCTCACCAGGTCCCATGGGCTTGTGCCCATCCAGTTCCATCAGGTGCTCTTGAACCTGCTCTTCACTGACAATGGGAGTGATTTCACTTCCCTAACCCCCACCTGCATTCTCAGGGAATCAAGAGACACAGGAAACCTGATGGCCTCTGAAGTCTGAGGCAAAGAACTCACTGAGTACCTCAGCCTTCTCCATATCTGCTGTTGCCACATGGGGGGTACACTGTCCTTGGCCCTTTTTCCCAGCTGATCTCCTTATGGAATCCCTTCTTGTTTCTCTACATACCCCTCTCGTTTTTGCCTTGGCTTTCCTGATCCCGTCCTTACATATTCAAACAGTATCCCTGTGCTCTGCCCAGGTCACCAGTCCCTGCTCCCACTGGCAGTGTCTTCTTCTTACTCTTCAGTTTCAGGAGAAGATCCCTGCTTGTCTGTGGTGATTTCCTGTCCACCTTACTTGATTCCTTACACATCAGCTTGGACAAGTCTTCTGCTCCAAGAAAAGTCTATTTAAAGAGTTGCCAGCTCTGATCAGGCCCCCTGTTCCTAAGGACAGACCCCAGCAGATCTCACCCACTAATTCTTTGTCCACCTGGAAATTCCTTCTGCTGAAGTTTAGGGTCCTGACCTGGCTCCTCACCAGGCCAGTGCTCTTTGGGGTCAGGAGCTCACCCAGGGCAAGGTCACTACAGCCCAGAAGAGAATTAGTACTGGCTTAGGCTTGCATGGTGGGGTGGCTCTGTCACCTCCTCCCTGTGGGTGATGCCTGTAGAGCCCTGTGCATGTGCAGAGGTGCACAGGGCCCTGTGCACAGCAGGACTCAGGCTGGAGGGTGAGGGGGCCATGGAACTCTTTCCACACTCTGCATAGTGCTGTTCTTCACTGGCCCTTGACAGCAATTTGGGCCAAATCAGTCATAAAATGTCCTGAGTTGGAAGGAACCCACCAGGATCTTGTCCAGCTCCTGGCCCTGCACAGCACAGCTTTGTTAATCTCACCGTGTCCAAACACTTCTTGAACCCTGTCAGGCTTGATGCAACGACCAAGGGGAGCTTGTTCCTGTGCTCAACCAATCTCTGGATGAAAAACCCTCTCCAGATATCCAACCTAACACCCCTGACACAGCTTCATGTCATTCTGACTTAGAGCAGCACTTAGAATTGGGAAAGATGGGCAGCAGAGCCTGGGATATACCTGGACTTCTCGACCTGCTGGATCCTCCTGCATTTTTTTCTGTACTCCTCTTCTCCACCTTTCCTGGCCAACATTCCATCTCATTTTTCCTGGCCTCCAATCTTTTTGTTTGTCTCTAGTTTTCATTTTCCTGGAGGGACCCTGCAAACCTGTCCACCCTACAGGCAGGGAAAGCCTTCACTGGAGTCAGTTCTTGTTTTTAACCAAAGAGAGCTCAATTTACCTCCTTTCCTCTGAAAGGCTCATCTGCCATTCCACACCTACCAGGGACTCTGCCAGATTCTCAGGGGTGTTGGGAAGCAAAGCTGGAGGTGCCTAAACCAGGCAGTTTGGGGTTAATGCTTGGCAGAAGGCAGCCTGGAAGTGTAAGTGACCAATTGCCAAATCACCACCTCAGTTCTGCAGAGAAGATGCTGCTTTTCGTCATTCACATCTTGCACCCACCCCAAAACAGACTGGATGAAGCTGTGATGAAGTAGGAGCTGAGCAAAAACCCTCTGAAGCTGGCAGCTACCCCTTCTCTATTTTTCCAGAGAAAAGTTTGGAATTTGATTAAACACATTTCTAATACATTTGAGGAAAAACCTCCCTTTTTGGGTTACAATGTATTAATGCAGCGGCACGAGGAATCCAATAATCACAAGAGATGGGCTGCTTTCAGGAGGCACAGCAGAAAGTGCCTCATTGTCCAAGACACCTTATTCCAGTATTTGTGGGGCTGACATTCACCTGCCTTTTGGAGTCCAACCATGTGTCTCTCCCATCTTCTTTGAGGATGTCTGGTGGAGAGGGGGATGCATCCATCCAGGTTTTTGCCTGGTATTCTCATCTGTTTTGCTGTTCTGTTTCACTCTTCCAAATGCTTGTCAACAAAGCACAAGTGTGTGCAGCAGTGTCTTCTCGGAAGTCAAAAACACCTGAAGCAAAACTCACCCAGAGCCCTTCCCCTGTTGTCTTCTGGACTTTGAGGTTTCTGGAATGCCAAGCCTGAGGCTGTGGCAGCACTCTAGCTCCTCCTTGAACCTGTCACTGGCCACGGGGGTGTCCCCAGCTGATGGACAGGAGAGGCCAGCCATCACCTCCCTGCATAGTTTCTAACCACAAACTCCACCAGCTCCTTCACCTGCACACATCAAAACCTTGTTCTCAGTCCAAATGCCTGAAAAGCTGTGAACCAGCCTCCTGCACAGGAGGCTGTGGATGTGGAGCAGCTCTTCCAGCAGCTTCCCCAGCAGCACTCGTGGGAGAGAAGAGGCTTCCAGGGACTTCTAAGCACACAAACTCTGGCTGGACAGGAAGACGGCAGCTGGCTGGTCCAGAGACTTCTTCTCCATCAACTCCATCATGGCTTTCAATAGTGTTGGACCAAACCCTTTTCCTGACCCAGAGATGGGACAACTGTCAGGCGTTTTAAAAACTTTCATTCCATTTTCAGTCTCATGAGAAGGATGAGACAATAAAGATGTTACAGGTCACGCCATCACCATCAGAACCCAACTGTTTCCTAATTACAAAGCTTTATAAGCATTTCTTGCCCTATCAGCTTTTTGCCATGCCATGCTGTAGATGCCTTAAAGTCAATCATCTAAAACTACCCCTCGTGGGTCTCACTACAATGCATCTTTCATAGTTCCATTTCTCCAGAGCATCTAGTCTTATTTTCAAGGCCATCCTTTGAAACTTTTTTCTAGCTCCATTTCTCTCTCAACAATATCTGTCCTATTCTGTGGCATTTCTAAGTCAGCATTTCTTGTCTCAAAGTTTGCATACGGATGCACACTGTCAGGCCCTGAGAACTCTCTACAAAGCCATTTCCCACAAATGGAGGCCTCATCCTGCTGGCTGGGCTCCGCAGGTTTGGCCCCGTACAGATGGCTGGGTTGCTGGAGGTCTCCCTGCTGGTGGCTGCATTGTGGCCAGTGTGCTGGACAACGGCCAGCAGCCACTTGAGAAGTGGAGGAGGAGACTGGCCACAAGCAGCTCCTCAGCCACCCAGAGGGAGCAGGAACACAGGGTCAACAAGGCAAAAGTTGCCCATGGGCTACTGCCTATTGGAAAGTGGCACAAGGTGGGGGGAGGCAGCAGCTCTGCTGCACCACTGATTTACAGGTGCTACAACATTCCTAATTCTAAGGCTTCTATTTTTTTCTGCTGGAATCTGGATTACCAAACTCTGAAAAGGACGAACATCTGAAGGAAGACAGGATCTTGAAGATACCTCGTTTACAATTCACCATTTGCTGCCTCCTGGCAGACAGAGCTTTGTTTGCTCAGAAACCTTGCTTCATTTGCATTTATATGCACAGCCATGTACCACAGCTCCCCTCGATCCTAAATAAAAAAGCCTGTGACTACGGTGCATTCCCAGGTACTGCAGGGCATCATGCCAAGATCCCACCTCAGCAGTGAGCACCACCCACGCCCCACACTCAGCAGGATGGACACAGCTGCAGTCAGCTCAGATGTGCAAGCTGTCAAGCACTGCTGGGCTAGAAAAGATCTTACAAGGAGTGAAGGAAGCTTGTTTTGGAAACTCAGTTCCTCCCCTCTGAAATAAAGGCCTGAATTCTGCTGGTTGTCAGGCAGCTTGCCCTCCATTGTTCCACTTCCCTGGCTGCAGGGAAACTTGGAGATGGGTGACATGTGAAAGATCTTGAGAGTGATTTTTGTTAGCAGTATTTGTTCTTAATGTATATATATCACTCCTGGGGTATAGAGATGGCATTGCAGAGCATGTCATCCAGCTGCTTAAAACTAAACACCAGGAGTCTGTCAATGTGAAGTTGCATTTATTCTTTTTTAAATTTCAGCTGGAACAATTCTGTCTAAATTAACTGATATTCTTCCTACCTGCAGCTCCTATAGGAAGGGACTTAGAGGGGTGTGACAGTGATAAAAGATATTCCTTCCTCCTTTCCCCCACCATCTCTGATGGGCAATGTGGTTTGTCCTAAGACTGGAAGAGCAGGTGGGAATTGCAAGAGGAACTGCCTGTGCACTTGCATAGTTAATGCATTCCAGAGATGGGGGAGCCAGAGATGTTCTGTTTTGGTGCACATTGGCCTGAAAAACTGCACAAAATGCTGTTGGAGACTGGTACAACTGGTCTCATGAAGTTGCAGGCAGTTTCTGAATGGAACACACACACACCCCCACACCCCCTGCAGGAATGCCTGCAGGAAGTTTGGGGAGCACTCACTTCTCCAGACAATGCAGATGAAACCCCATAAAGTGTCTCTATAGGTGTTTTGTGCCTTTGTTGTTGCGCATTCCACAAGGCCAAAGTCTGTAAACCTGTGTTTCCAGCTGAACCTGCTGATACAAGAACCCTTTAGACACAGGCTGTCAAGCAAATCTGAGACTTAGTGGACTGAGCCACGCCTGCTCCAGGGTGAGTTCTGCAGAGCCAGGGACAGGGAGGGCTCGGGAGATTTCTGACAAGCAGGTAAGGAGAGGGTAAAAGTGTCACAGCTGCAGTAACAGGACAGCCTGTCACCACTGTGAGAGAGCAAAACTGCTGCCCTGGGCAAGGGGCAGCCACCACGTGCTTCATCATTTATCTGTCATCTCAGGAAGGGAACTTAGAACAGCTCTGGTTTTGTCCCATTTGAACTTCAAAAGACAAGAAGCCAAGATTTATTTTCTTTAGCCCACGGGAAATTTTGGGTTCCTTCTTTTTTCCGTTTTGCAGTAGGAAGGTGTGAGGGAGAGTGTTTGGGTAAATGCCAAAACCACATTTAGTATTTTTATTGTTTCATTTAGAGTATTTGCACTTTTTTAATAGAAGAATAATAGTCTATACCAAAACATTTAGGAAACATAGGAAACATTTTAAACGTTTATCTCTGCTTCAGTTTCACAGCTATCAGCTATTAAAAAACAATGGAAAAAGTAACCAGAGTATCACATCACATAGAATCATAAAATCACAGAATGGTTTGGGTTGGAAGAGACACTTGAAGAGTGTCTAGTGCCAACACTATGGGCAGTGATGTCACCCACAGACCTGCTCATACAAAGCCCCCATCCATGCTGGCCTTGAACATTTCCAGGGATGGGGCAGCCACAGCTTCTCTGGGCAACCTGTGCCAGGGCCTCACCCCCTCAGAGGGAAGAATTTCTTCCCAATATTCCATCTAAACCTGCCCCCTGTCAGTTTGAAGCCATTCCCTCTTGTTCTGTCACTCCAGGCCCCTCCAGCTCTCTTGGAGTACCTTTACAGGCTGGAAGGGACTCTAAGATCTCCTCGGAACCTTCTCTTCTCCAGGCTGAACAACCCCAAGCCTCTCAGCCTGTCCCCATAGCAGAGGTGTTCCAGCCTCAGATCATCTTCATGGCCTTCTCTGGACTTGCTCCAACAGGCCCACATCCCTCTGTAGCAGGACCGAGAGCTGGATGCAGCACTGCAGGTAGAGTCTCACCTGAGTGGAGGTGTGGGATCACCTCCCTCAACCTGCTGCCCACACTGCTTTTTCTGCTCTAGGACATTTTTGGCTTTCTGGGCTGTCTGAGCTCATTGTCAGCTCATCTTGAGCTTCTCACCACCCAACACCCCAAGTCCTTCTCCTCAGGGCTGGTCTCCACCCATTCCCTGCCCAGCCTGTATTTGTGCCTGGCACTGCCCTGATCCAGGTGCAGGACTGTGCACATCCGTTTAGTTAACATCAAACCTGCGTTCTGCTTAGCACAAGAAAATTGATAATGAAAATTGATGTAAACACCTGCACGTCCAAGCTTATTGTTAGCTTCAGGTGTTGTTTCAGTGCTGAGTCTCATGAAAAATGCCACGAGCACTGCAAGGTGACACAGCCTCCACGGAAGTGCTGCTGATCCTGAGCACCCTTGGCTTTTCAAGTGATGGTGTGCTGGTCTCCTGGGTGCTGAGCCAGTCCCATGCCAGGAACACTCAAGGCCTTACAATGAATGTAAGGGAGGCCATCACTTCACTGTTCTTCTGTGCTGTTCTGGGCCAAACAAACCTACACAAGTATTCAGTTTTTCCTGGAGCAATCTGTGCCAAATAAACATGTAGGGTTGTTTGTCTGGTTTATTTTTTTGGCACGGGGGAAGGTGGGAGCGGGATGCAGCACACACTGTAATAAAAAAGTAGTTTTCCCTTGAATGTGAATCTTAGATATTAATTGAAATCAAGGAAGGACATATGTGTGCAGAGATGAAACCTCTCATTTAACAACTCACATATGTACATTAAAAAATCAGAAAATCTTCAGGTGCAACCGACCTACCTCAGTAGGGGCAAAAACTTTATCATTTTTTCCACTGTAGTGACTGCCTTAATAAAGAGGGATCATCTTTACTGATAATGTCTGCATCATCTGGGTCCTTAGTCAACCACAGCTGCAGCACAAATAAATTGTAATTTGAACAGTTAAATTAATTGTAACTGTTTGTTTGTTTGCTTTAACAAGATAACACATATTTTACTTTCGAGTAGAATGATTATTTCTGGAGCAGTCTTCATAAGCCTTGGATTTCTAACTACCACTGTTTGCAACAACAAACCATATTTCCCTGACATCTCTCAGGAGAACAATCCCACTGTTCAAGTACTGCTTGTCAGGGAGCTCTCTTCATCTCATGGAGGAAGTGTCACAAACGGGCTAATTAGGACATCTACACTGACTTTGCAGCTTCTCTTACCTACAGGCAAAACTGTCACTTTCATTTTTAGTCTACTTCAGTAGTTTTTAGACAGCAGAGGCTGAAAACTGCGCTCAATGCTTCATTCAGCTAAAAAATCCGCTTGGTGAAATCCATGGGTTTGCATGAATAAATGCCACATCAAAAACAGCATTTGCAGAATAGAGTCCAAAGAACTGACTGGATTTATCACAGCCCCTGAAGCCTCAGTGACTCCTCCTGCCTCTCTCAGCGTGGTGCCTGCTCACCTGCTGGTGGAGCTGGCTGAATTTGCTGGCCCAGCAGAGAACCAGGACCCCACAAACCTCAGGTGCAGCCCTGGCCAGGGCTGCTGGGGCAGCAGCTCCAGCACGGCTCTGCCAGCCAAGGGCAGCCTCCCCACACACACACAGAGGCTGAAATACCCCTCCACTGATATTATTTCCATTCCCCATCCCCTGCTTCTCCCAGTAACCTTGGAAAGCAGCTGCCAAGCCACTGGGGCAGAGTGATGGGGTTGGTGAGTGCTGACTCTCACAGTCCGTGTTTGCACTGCCAGCAAGGGAACCAGATGATACTTCTGATCATTTCAGAAACCAGAGCTGCAAAATTCAGAACTGATTTCATTCCAGTATTAAGTATAAAACCAGGAACTGCACAAAGCTACTGAAAAGGGCTTCAATGGTGAAATACTGTTTTTTAAATTGTTTTCCTGCAGAAGGAACATTTTTCTCTCCCTATCTTCTGCCATCCTGCAAACTGCCCTCCTCCAAGTAATATGCTCCATAATGAACTTCTCAGTCCCAACTTAATAGCACGTTTTACATTCAAAGAGTCCTTAATATAATGTGCAGGCAGGGGAGAATTGGAAAGCAAGGCAATACAAATAGAAGGGAAAGGCCAGCCCCCAGCCTTACAGTCAGTACCATCTAATCATGGTTTGCAGTGCAGGTACTTCAGGTCAAGGCTCATGCTACACTTCAAACTGCTGCATAGTTTTCACCTGTCTTTCTCAAAAAGATGTTTCCATGACAGCATGAACATAACTTATTTATTGTATTCGAGCTGCTTGCTTATCATAGAATGTCTTGCAGCATCATCACAAAAATTTTCATTCCAAAGCACAGAATATATTTCTCTGCTCCCTGCCTGACTGGTCTCTGATGAAAAACAGATGGTATTTGCTCATTTGTCCAATTAAACTAAACCTCCATCCCCACAAACAAACAAAGCACTCTTCCGGAGTGGCTTGGTTGATTGCTGTCATTAACACATCTCTCCAGGAAGCGGGAACTCATTCCTTCTGTCTCTTCATCGTGCCTGAAATGCCACCTTAGCATCACTGCCTTGACTTAACCACTCCTCGTCTCCCTCCCCGTGCTTTCCCTGTCTTCATGCACTCTTACCAGTATAACTAGGAACCTAGAAAGGGTTTGGAAGATAGGAGTCTCAGAATGTTCAACTATAGGACATTAAACATTGAAATAATTTTCAAATTAGGTGCATAGTCTAGCACTTCAAAGCTCAGAATAGTCCATGTATTTTTTTAAGGGTAGCAACTTTAATATGTTGAAGGCTTTGTTCTTTGCTGTCACAAATTAAAAAAAAAGAGAGAAAAGAAAAAAGAGAAAAAAGAAAACAGAAATTGAAAAGGGGAAAAGAGGAAATGTAAAATAAAATAAAAAACTGACAGCCCACCAGCCTTCCCTGCTCTGTTCACAGCTGCTTAAGTTAATAATTTTCTGTTCATTCTGTGATCATCAGCAGGAAAATTGGGGGCAATGAAATCTAATGGGCAGACTTTAGATTTTAAATTAATGCAACCTTCCTGGGAAAGAACACTTAAGAAAAAAAAAAAGGCAAACCAACCATAAACGCTTGTACATAGTTATTATGCATGAGAAGTACTGAAGAAAAAAGGATTTACTTATGCCTGGACATGCAGGCATTTATTCAATATGGTTAAGCATAAGCCCATGATTAAACACTTTTCTGAATTTTAGCCAGCAAATGCAAATCTGCAAAATCCTGAACACTCTTCCACTAGTATGAACATGTCCATGAAGCTTTCAAATAAAACTTCCTACTTCTGTCATTCTTCTAAACCTCACACAGATAATAGCACGTTGTTCAGAGCCAGTGCTTTCTTACATTGAACTGCATCTTCATGGATTCAAAGTGTCAATTTCTAGTGATGCACTGCTTGAAGAAAAGTCAATATAAATACTATCTCAGCAACCACATGAGTTAATGCAGGCATATCTGAAGATATTGCAGTACTCTCTTTTTATATGATTCACATATTTTACTAGGACACAATCTCTGTGGTCAAGTTTAATCACAGGTGCCGGTAGCTGGGTGAGGAAGGAGGGGAGGTCAGCAATTTTCCATCCCCCTGGCACCACCCCCTTGGGGCATCAGCTGGGGTAGATGGCAGGATGCTCTACCTTCCTGCCACCTAACTGGTGGCTTCAATAGCAGTTGGTGTATTCATTTAAAAGCAAATAAATAGTAATAAAAAACCCCCCAACAAATCACAGAACTGGTCAGTACACAACAGCACTTTCTAGAATGTAATCAAGATGTGATTCACCTGACAGAAGGCAGGCATTTGCATCTGATCATTGACACTGGCTGAGTGTTCTGGGAGAGGAAGAGAAGGAGGAGGGAGAGGAGGATGACAAGAAAACAGTTTCTGTGCTGTAGTTCTTATAAAATGCAAAACTGGGGTAGGCCAGGTCAACAGCACTTTCAAGGTGCCACTTTTCCCAGTCAACTGCAAAAACCGTGTCAGGGAGGCATGACCAGAGGAGGTTCTCAATTTAGCTGTAGTGAAATTAATTGATTGTGCACTTTTCTTTTTTCGTTGTGATCAATGCGGCACAGATTTTCCTTTGACTCTTCCCTCTGCCTGACTACTTCTAAGCACATTTGTTTGAACAACAGTGTTGACACAGGCCTAGTTACCTGTGACATGCATTAAAAGCAGGATAGCCTGCTGCAAACACAAGAGAAACTTACAGATGAAGAGCAGGCATTTCAAACTGAACCTGACTATGAATGAACTTTGCAAAAAAAACAACAAATCACACCAAAAAACCCATGCTGAAGAATTGCAGCCACGCAGGGTGGTGTATTTAAAAGATGTGTAGATGTGGCATTTGGGGACAGGGTTTAGTGGTGGGCTTGGCAGTGCTGATTTAATGGTTGGACTCGATGGTCTTAGAGGCGTTTTACACTCTCAGTGATTCTGTGATGTTGTGTACTCACAGGCTGAACAGCAGAACCCACCACGTGCTGGAGTGCACCAGAGCCCAGAGAGAAACTTCCTTGGAAGGGGTTTTTGGGGCAGATCTGATATTGTACAGTGAACACACACAGAAAAATACAGGTTTTGCCTTTACAAAGGCACTTTTTTCCCCCCCAAATGAATGTATAAAAATGTGGTTACAATAAAGAAAAACAAGCAAACAAGGGCCACAAGTTCACATATCACACCAAACAGGTCCCTCTTTAACCAACAGAATCAGGAAGAGCAAGTTGTACGTAACAAATCCTTGCCACATTATTCGATGAACTAACAAGAGGAGTTCAGTGAGAAGAAGAAAAAGAAATACCTCTATACACTCAAGGTAGTAATTGCACAAATAGCCATAAAAGACCAAAATATGCTGAAGTTGTGTGCTTACCTTCGTGGCACTTAATAAATACCTAGAGATCACAAATATCTCAAAAGTTAAAAAATTCCATGTCATTTTTACGACAGGCATCAAAAATATAAACTGTTAAGTATATAAAGATAACCTTTACACCTGATTAACTACCTTAAACTATGTAGTAAGTTTTAGAAGCCGTAGTATACTATATCCCCTCTTAAAACTTAAAATAGTTCTAGCAAAATATCAAATATTGTGAGGCACTCTGCTGTAATTAAGTCTTTTTTGAAACGCAAGTGCAAAAAAAATCCTCAGCACAAGATCAGTCACATTTCTGACAATGCAGGGCTTCTTATCTTACTCATTTCTATGAATTTCAATGCTTTAACATAACATTAGTATTAGAATTTAATTTGGAGATAATCTTCATGTCACAGTACGTGTTTATTTCCCAACAAAGATTCTTCCTTTGTGCATTCCCCAGGATTCTGCTGTAGGCCATGACCTACTCAGTGGCTTCTGAGTGGCTTTGTTTCCCCATAGCTAATTCACCACCATTTTTGTACATTTCAGCAAAATAATCAGAGTCAAAGCTCACAGACAAATCTGGAGGACTCACATAAACATTTCCATTGTCTATTGTGACCTTATGAATCCTTTGTTTGACTCCTTTTGATTGCCACTTCGGTGTTGGTGATGGCTCCAGAGGATTTATTCCCTCATACAATCCTTCTCCTGTTTCCAAGGTAATTTTAAACTTATGCCAAGGACAAACAATACACGCTTGTCCATCGATATCCTGCAGGAAGAAGAAGAAAAGATAGCAAGTAATCTTCTAGGACAAAAGTTATGTTTGGTAATTTGGTTGTATGTTTGGTAATTCGGTTTTATGGCTGTCTGAGATTGTATGTATACAACTGGTTTTTTGCCATATAATGTTCAGATAAAAGCATTACAAAAAATCCATTCGAGTTTTCACATGGCTCTATGCCTCTGCATTGTTTTTATTTTGCTTACATACCTCTATTTCTCCACGACATAAAGGGCCTCCTTCATCTGAAACATGGCAGAATACAATATTAATTTATGCAGCAGATTTTATACTTAATTCTAACAATACTGAGATCACACAGGCAAGTATCTTACGGTAGCAGCGAGAATCCAGAGCATGGAATTTCCCCTCATGGTAGAAAACAACAATTTCTCTGCCATTGATTTTGGCTGTTATTCTTTGGGACTTCTTTATGTCCTCTTCTTTGCCGATGAATATAAGACCATCTGGCTCCATTTCAGCTCCTCCTGTGCTTGAGCTGTGTGAATCAACATCCTTAAAACACAAGTACAAATAAATGAAAAGGTCACTTATAAAGCAATTCACATTTGGATTGCATGTGAGGAGGGGGAGAAAAGGTTTAAGTGAAAAAAGACTATCAACATGCAGAGGTAGAAAAGCACAAGAGCTTGGTGATAATGTTCAGTTAGTGTGTCCACTTACAGAACTAACAGGGCAAGGAAAATCAGCTGCTGGAAACCAGGTACCTTAGGCTGAGGCAAGATAAACTCTCAATCACTATTCGTTTACTCTGCACCTAAACCACCTTCACCCCTCAAAACCCACGTGCAAACAAATATAAGGATGGCAAATGTAAAATTCTATACAGTTCAGGTATGCAATGGGTAATGCTTATGCGTAAATCCAATACTTTTGCATAATACTATGGTTAGAAATACAAAGTGATTTAAGTTAATAAAAATTATTCTGCAAAGGAAAGAAAACATTATTTTTTGAGAAGCTATATTCAACCTGACATTTTAGCAAATGTTCCTGCCTTTCCTTCCTTCCTCTTACATATTTCAAACATATAACAAACTCTCCCTCTCACAACAGAGAATATAAGCAGTTTCATGAAAGAAATGCTCCCATTAAATTTACTTACAATTAGCTACTGAGTTCCAGTCCTTCCCAAATTCCCAGTACAACCTTGCTTCCTCAGGAAAACAAGGCTCAAACAGGTCTTTATAAACACAGAAAGGGGAACCATGGATGGGTGGGAGGAGGGGGTGTCTCTCTGGCTGCAGGGGGCTGCAGAGCCACAGAGAGCTGCACTGTACCTCTGATCCACACCAGATTGCAAGGGAGATGAGAAAGCAGATGAAGAAATGAAGGCTGAGGATGATGAGGTCCAGCATTGCCTCCCTTCACAGCGTCCACCAGCACTGCCCTGCCTTGTCCCATATGTCTCAAGGTGCTTCGCAGCCCTCCTTAAGTGCCATCAGGAGGCAACGGGGCCAGGCCCTGCAGCACCCTGTGACAGGGCTTTAGGGGCTCAGTGCATCAGAAACCAGCTCTGCCAGGGCTGATAAGAGCCAGGGACACGCTGGGGCTGGCCTGATAAGAGAAGAGCAGAGCTTCCAGTCCCCCTGCTGCTGTCCTCACCGTGAGCCCACGCCACTGCTGCCTGCTCCCAAAACCCTGCTCGGAGCCACACCTGGCCTGTCCCCAGGATCAGCAGCTGCAGGTTTCCTCACAAACCACTGTGCTGGGAAGACAGTTTAAGTGACAGCGTGGCATTTCCAAGACCAGCTGTTAATTGATCTGCACGTCGTCAGCTGCTAAGACCAACTCCCTGCTTTCCAGTTCGAGGAACTACCACCCAGTCTTACCCAGAAAGTGAAACGTCACTGCCAGACTCACAGGATGATCCAAGTAAGGCATTCACACTCAGTTTTTTCAGGAGATAAGCAAACTAACCACAGGAACCAGAGTAGGAAATCCCCAATTTTTGCTATCACCTCTTGGCTGACTCTCCCTATAAATTTTCCAAATTGGCAAAGATACTGAAATGCAGAAGCCTGTAGTTAAAAACTCTCTTATTAAGACGCCTCTAAAAAACCAACAAGTTTCTTCCACAGCTGATACTTGCACTCTTATCTACAAACAAATGTAGACTAAGGACTACACTGGCACATCTAGGGCCCTCCAAAAGAAACCCTCAAGGCAACTTCATTCCCTTAGATAAGAGTAAACGGGTCACATCGCCTCCTCACAGATCCCAAGACAGAATTCTGAGCTATTGGAGCAACTCCGAGTCATGGAAGGGAGCACACTTCGGTCAGTAAGAAGAAAGTTTATTTCCAGGCTTATGCACAGTAAGTTAGCCTTCTAACAGTTTTTGTCCTGGCATTTTCTTAAGAGTTTGGCTGCTTAGGTATTTTCAGAGTCGCTGCAGACAGCACGGATGGAGCTGTCCCTGCGCCAAGTGCCACCTGGTGGGAGCGGCAGAGGCTTGTGAGCAGTGTAAGGGTTCCTTCTCCAGCTGGAAACAGAGCTGGATTTGTGAATTGTGGCAATTCATTGCTGTACCCTGCTCTGAATAATTTTTCCCCATTACCAAGTTTTACCAATATTTTGGTCATATTTTCAGAAATAAAACTGGCCAGTCCGGGATTTTTTTTTTTTTCTGGTCGTGTTGTTGTTGTTGTTGTTATGTTTAAACCCACCAGAAGAGTCTGGATGTGACCATTTCATTTCAAGCAGGCTGGTGGAATTCTTGCATTAGTTAATCAATGAACTGCACAGACTGAGTAGGGGACTGTAACAAGCACACTGCAATGAGATGTATATGTCTAAAACCTGCCCTGCTTGTGCCAAAAACCTTCTAAAACACCCTGCCTGACATGTTTTAAGGCAGAGCAATGAAGGAATATGTATCCTGAGACTGTATCCTCCTCATTTAGCTCTGTTGCTGTTTCATAAGATTTTCACTGCACTCATTGAACCAGCTGATTTTTTCTTTTTTTCATCATTTTGACATTACAAATAAAACCTATACTTTCCTGTGGTGTGAGAGCTCTGTTTCTGAGCAATTGGGCAAGAGCAACCTGCAACGTTTACAGCTGGTGGCAAATGTGTTACCAAAACCCTCAGGAGGGTGATGACAGCTCATGTGCATGAAAACAATTGACAAACCAAAGCAGGTGACATCGAAAGCTCAGTGGCTGCTTTTTAAGTAATAATGGTGAAGCCTAAACCACCTCCCACAGACAGAAAGGGGCTGTAAAGCACAGTCCCAAGGCACTTGTGCCAGCCCCCCAAACTTGTGCAGGATCTCATCTACTTTGCCCGCTCTTGACAAATATTTTGAACTTAACCAATTCCAGTGGCAGAGTTTAGACAGCTTGGCAGGCTGTTTTCATGTTTAGACACCTGGAGTTCTTCACTTTTTTCCTCCAAATTTCTCATCAGAAGAGGCCTGCCTGAAAACCAGAATAATTTCTTGCTCCTGCTCTTGGTGGCAGCATTTTCCAGGCTGTTTCCAAGCCTTAGTCACTGCAGAGGACTCCTCAAGGTTCCTCTGACAGCTGATACCTAATGCAATTCACAGGTCCCTTGTTTATATTGTTTTTCTCCAAATGCTCCCATCTTTTTATGATCTTTCTTAGAAGATAAAGTCACGAAGCAGAGTGAACACCCTCAGCATTCCCTGCAGTTAATAAAACAGTTGCCTCTTGTGCCTTACAAACAGCATCCCTTTTAGTCAAACTCACACGTCACTCATTTCCTTTTTCACCACATCATGTGGTTGGCCAATGCTCTGTTTCAATTTCTCTAAAATTTCTAGGCATATTGCATGTTTTTTGAACTGCAAAAATGCAGCTTGGGCAGTTTTTTGTTCACCATTTTAGTGTTTTTCCCTTTCCTTTTTATTTTGACTTCAAACTAGTCCATGATTATTTTACCTGATTGATTTCAGATATTTTTCCCAGCTAATCAAGACTCCTTTGGAATTTAGCCTATCCTCAGGAGCACTGGTAGCTCTCCCAGGGTGCATTTTCTCACACTTAACAAGAAAAGAGTACACACTCCTGCATTCAATTACTTCCCAAAAAATACCAAATGGCACTACATTGAATTCTTGCAGACCAATTATATTTTGAGGGGGGAAAGGCACAAAAGAAAAAACAAGAGACTTAAAACTCATTAAGTATATAAGTATTTGATAGAAACAGTTGGAAGGCAAACCTATTCAGATTTTATATAACACCAGATTTACGTAACAACAGATTTTATCCATTTTCAACTGGTTCAAAATATTTGAGAAGAGTCAAGCAGATTTCTTCTGCTTTTGTTCTGGTTTTAGAAAATCAAAGTGAAACAATATGGGATTTTTCACGGCCTTTCAGTGCCAGAGGTGCAGTTTTATCTCCTGCTCCATGTTCTCTCCAGAAACTGAAGTTTACACGCGACAGTTCTGAAAGAGCAATTTTTGCAGTCTGTATTTGCAAGGAATGTTTTCCTGAGCAGTAGCTTGAAAGATCCCAGATAAACCTTCAAAAGTGACTCATCTAATGTTTAATTTCAATAAGACTCATGTCCTACATGTTTTATCACAGGTCACTTCAAAAACTTACTATAAATATTAATTTCCATGTGTGTTTAGGTAATTTAATGCCAGTCTTATTTAGATTTTCTGTCTCATAATGATTGTCTGCATATCCAAGGAGGTAAGAACTATATCCATTATAACATCTTATTATTATATTATTACATATTATCATGCTTGTCTAGATCAATGGTACATTTCCTATATAGAGTCTTTATCACATTTCTTCCACAAGACCCTTCATAATGGAAGTTTCTTTGATAAGCTAACGAACATGCCATCCTTTCAGGTTTAATATTATTTCTGGGTGTGTTTGCACTATCATTTCTATGGCAAACTGTTAGGCAGTTAGACTGCTAGCAATGATTGTTTGTACCTAAACCTCCTCTTTTAACAACAAATAATTCTGTACCTAATCATTCCCTGTATTTGTGTTGATGACAGTAACAGTTGTGAGGAAATTGTTTTTGTAAGAAGCCAAATGACTCACAGAGCTGAAAAAAATACCATGTGCCACAAGAAAAAGATACATTCAAGATATTCCTGCCAACTTCTGTACCAGCGAGGGAGGGTGCAAACCCCAGGGAATCCTGGTTTCCAATCCTAGAGGGTTGGAAATTCCCCTCTGTGCACAGAGGGCAGAGCCCAAAGCCTTCAGTCCAGATTAATGTACAGTCACCAAGGAGATGCACAGGTCTGGCTTCCAGTGGACTGTGGAGGACAGTGAACAACAATCATAAAAAAATGTCAAAAGGCAAGGATTCACCATAGGTAAAGCTGTTATCATCACTTTTGTGTCATTTTTAGCGTAACTATTAACAGTGATTTCAACAGTGGCAAAACAGGCCATCAGAAGGCTTAACACTACATTCAGGGTCAAGGACTTCTGACAGATCCACCTTATATATAATCAATGGAAGTTTTTTCTTCCTGTTCCTACATCCCTATAGAAGCCCTAGTTCTTGTTAGGAGATTTATTTTTTTCTTTTCTTTTTCCTCATTAAATGTGGAAGAGTAATTAAGTGTCTTTTAAATTATTTTATCATTCTAACATTGGTGGAAAGCCTGGCTTTTTAATTCAAGAATCTCATATTAGAATGCAAGAAAGTTCTTGTTCCTTCAAATCAAGAAATAAAAGTACTGTAAATTAAGACAAATTTGCACTATCATTTTTATGTATGAAGACCCTACTGCAAACTAGGAAGAATTCTGAATGCCCAATTAATTCTTTCTTCTAAACTGTCAATAATATGCTGCTAAGGAAGACTTCAAGAGTAACCCTACTGTTTAGTCTATGCACAACTGCATGTCATCCATGCCCTAAAATTTTTCTCTCCCTTCAGCTCTGCTTTACCAGTCTGTCCCATTCACAACTGTTGGCAGAATTTCAGTCAGCACTTGGTCCTCTTGTTAGTCCTTCTTTAGTTAGTTCCTTAGTTCCTCTTGTACAAGAGTCACACAAAACACGCCATGATTTATTGCAGTTACTGTGCCTCTGATTGCTTCTTGTGATTACTTCTCAGGGTGCTCTGACTTCATCTTGCAAAAGAGTCAAAAGCTATCCAGTTATTTGTCTTATAGACTGGGTAAGCAACATCCATATGACTTATTCCCAGGCCTTTTTTTCTTCCCCCGCCCCCCGCCAAAGACCAGCCTATCAGTATTTTCTTAAAAAAAATCAGAACAATACCTACCAAGCATGGCGTCTCTCCCTGTACGTACAGAATAATAAAATGCTTTGAGTTTTCTCACTTCTTGCTCTGAGAATTCTCCAGCTCAATTCTTGGTGTACAATGAGTAATAATCTACTGGGTGCACCTCTGCAACCACTTAGGCATTTTAATAGCCTCATAAGTCACATAAAGGTAAGAAGAAATTACAATACTATAGCAACTACATTTAACATACTAAAAAAAAAAAACAAACCAAAAAACCAAACAAAAAACCAAAAAAGCAGATGTAACATAAAACATTTTACCATAAATTTATTGTTTTCAGTCTGTGGTCCAAGAAACACCAGATGCTAATCTGTTACACAGCACTGCTACCTCCCTCATGTTCTCCCTCTGCTTCCACAGATATCAAGATGCTTGCAAAAATCAGCTGGAAACAAGGCCTAGAAACCAGAAATATGTGCTTTACCAGCTAATTTTCTTTCTTTTTTTTAAGAGAGGTACTGCAGAATATTCTCCTACAATTTTATTCTGCAGAAAGTACAGAACCACCAACATGGCATTTCATTATCTGTAGCACAACTATAAACCATAAAGATTGGGCCTTATGTGAGACTACAGAACAATATAAAAACTCATTCTAGAACGGTCTTCAGGACAGTGCATGGCAGGTCTTGACACCTTGATAGAAAGTATTCAGTACATTAGACCAATTCTACAGTACACTTTTTTTTTTTACAGGTGCCAATCTATTTAGTTATAAAGAAGCGTAAGATAACCCTGTTGTTTGTCTGTGGTAATTCAGGGCTATGAAAGAAGCCACACGCCCTGAAAAAGTGCCAGCTTGTGCAAAATGCAGAGGACCATCTGCTCAACAACACAAGGTTTCACAAGCATATTGTGTTGGTGCTCTGTTCTGTATTACCTCCCCAGCAGACGTACAATTTAATTCATGTTCTTCATCGATGCACTCAAAAGAGAGATTGATCTTTGTCATTTTCAAAACACAGTTGCACTCCAGAAGAATCAGCAAGTGGTCAGTAAATGGTGGCATTCATCAGTAAATGGTGGTTCACATACTGGGAATATGTAAGTAGTGGAGGAAAGGATCTCTGCAAACTATGGAGTTTACATATTCTAACTGGACTAGTGATGACAAAAATTTAACAAAGATCTTACAGCTCTGTCTGTGACCTGAAAAAAAAGGAGCCCCTGCTTTCCAAGACACATCTAACCCAGCAATTAGCACCTAGAAAGGTTTCCTTCATGTCCAAGCTAGATTTTGCTTTTTGCAAATATTTTCCCCCAATGCTCTTCTTATCCCCCAAAACTTCTCACCCTTCCTAGAAGAAAAGAGCCACAACCCTATTGCAGTGACATTCAATTTCTCAGCCTTCATTTGTATATCCTTGTTTCCAAGTATTTCTGGTTTTATTGCACACAGAGATTTTACAGTTCTGTAATAGAAAAGGCCATGAGATGCATAAATTCCCTAAGTTGTTTTTTTGTTTTAAACATAATTTATTTTCAAACCTAATATTCAGTTCTTCAGCAGCAGAGAATGCTGATGTCTTTATGCAGTGAAAGCTGTTGTAAGCCATTTACATTTTTTATAGGAGATAGTGGCCCCTGAAGACACAATGTGAGACAGAACAGAAAACATCTACTTCTTTGGAATTTATTTCTTAGCAAGTGTCATTTGTTAGTTTTCCATATAACAAGAGTTTTCTGTACTCTGAAAACAACAGAAAAGCTACAGCAGCACAGAAGAGGTTAACAGAAAAGACAGATTTCTGTTGTGTCTTACTACTTCACATTCAAGGTTCATATATTCACAATCCACCTCAGACAGAGTGATTACATAAAGCCTCACTTCCAACAACCACCCTGCAGACGGTTCTAAACCATGAACTTCAGATCAGTGCTGAAAAAAAAATACAGCCAAGTATAGCAACAATTTCCTTCTGTTCAGTATCAGCAAAAAGCCTTCCTGGTACTGCAACTGTGGGCGTTGGGAGAACGTGAGGGCACAGGACACAAGCAAAGACGTGACATTTGAGCATTTGAGCACAGACCTCTGGTCCACATTTGCTTCTTCCCAGCTTCACCGTCCTTGTCTCTTCTCCTCTGCTGATACTTCCATGTCTTCTCTCACTCCACCTTTGTCCTGAAGTAAAGATGCACTAAATATTGGAGGCATCCTGCCACCCCTGCTCAGAGAAAGCATTTTGCTAGAAAACTTGGCCATGTGGAACTTCACCAACCGGCCATCGTCTGGGGGAAGAGGAGAGGAAAGTGCTGAGCTCTTCTCCCTGGGATTCATGACAGGACACATGGAAATGACTTTGAGCTGTGTCAGGGGAGGTTCAGGCTTGACATGAGGAAGCATTTCTTTACCAAGAGGGGGCCAAACATTGGAACAGGCTTCCTTGAGAGGTGTCCAATGCCCCAAGCCTGTCAATGTTCCAGAGGCATTTGGACAGTGTATTTAATGTGGTTTTATCTTTGGGTCATCCCTGAGGGGATCAGCGAGTTGGAACAGATGGTTCTTGTAGGTCTTTTCCAAATGAAATAACCCTTTCCCTTTCCCTTTCCCTTTCCCTTTCCCTTTCCCTTTCCCTTTCCCTTTCCCTTTCCCTTTCCCTTTCNTCCTGCTTCTATATCCTTGCCTGAGAGCCCCTTAATTTTCAAAAATTCAAACAATTAGGAAGGAGAGGGTTTACATTCCCCACTTCAGGGGAGGCTCCTGCTTTCCTTAACAGACACCTGTCTTTCCAAACCCAGACACCTTTCTTTCCCCTTTTCCCCCTTTTCTCTTATCCCTTTCCTTTCTCTACTCTAATTCATCAACATAATGTTTGCATGGAGGTTCTCAGGTCATTCTTCTACCCAACTCAAGGGAATATGATGGCTGATTATTGTGTAAAGTGTTGCGAAGTATTTGGGAATAAAAAACTAAATCATTCAGACCAGAAAAAGCCTCTTCCCTGCTTGCGTAACATGAGTAATTTGAATAAAAGTGAGAAAAATATCATTTTTCCCATTATCTGCTCCACACAAGGTGGATAATGGGCTTGTTCTGGGCATATGCTGGGGCTCTTGATAAAAATTCTCCCAAATAACTGTCTCAGGCTGCTATTCAACTGCAAGAAATACTTATGATCATCCTCATTAATATTATTATTACACCACCAGCATTACCATCACAATTATCTGTCAAAACATCCGATAGCTCAATTGTAGAAGATCCCAAAGGACACGATGGAAAGAAAAATCCAATTTCCAATTATCCTGTTGGAGCTAAAATGCTCTCATTACAATCAGACCTGTTCTACAACATCTGAGAGACTGAACCCTTGTGAGAGATGCTGCCAGATAAACACTGGCACAGCTCTTGAAGGAAGATGATTCTCCCACTGAAATCTGCAATTTTATTAAATAACTTTATTAATGAATAATAATAATCTGCAAATGTTTATTAAATAAGAAAATGTGCTTTTCTTCTTTTGTTTTTTTAGCCTGTATTTGTTTTTAAAATAAATTTTCAAACAAAAGCCATAAAGCTTTTCGAGTTCCTTGGGAACATTCTCCTATACTAAAGATTAGACATCAGATATAGCATCAAGTGCATAAGTTTCTTTCCATCTTCATCTTTTCCAGAATACAGATCAGACAATGTAAGTCTTCCTATCAATTTCATACTCCACTCTTTTTGTAGCTTAGGAGACGTGTTTCCAAATTAACACTTCAGTTTTTACTGTTTGAAATTTCTTTAATAATCTGTGAGAGTAAAAAGGCCTCCTCCTGCCCCCAGCAAATTAAGGAGACCAAACCTGAAAAATTTACAGTCTGTGTGGCTATTGCTTCTATTACACACAATTCCCCAGGATAGGCACTAACCATCCAAGTGACAATTTGCAAAGGACACTGCACAGAACTGGACTTTGTAAGGTCTCATAGAGAACTCAGAAAACAGTTAAGCACACTAAATTGTGCTCCACAGTAGGAACTAGTTCTTGTAAATTACTGAAATGTTTTAATACTACAGTTAGAATTAGCCTGTTTCCAATATTTTAACCTTACAGCACAAGCACTTCATTACCTCACTAGCCACCCTTCCATCACTCATCACTTCATAGTTAATGTAATTTTCTTTACCCTTTAGAGTTCATACCAGGGAATGCACCTAGAAGAAAAAAATTCCCTCCATTCATTTTTTGGCAGCAAACGTTCTTGGATGACACAGCATTGTAGAGGAAATAATTTAATTTGGCAGCAGTAGAGCTAATCATGACATCGCAGCAGCTGGAACCAGCTCGTAGCCGAGTTTGTCTAAAGACTAATTGCTCATTTGGTACACTACTATGACTGGCAACTGGAAAAAGCACTCAGTAGGACAAACTGGAAATAAGGCTTTAATCTGCAGGTGGAATTTGAGAAAGGGACTTGTACCTGAAACTTCTTGTGAGAAGGTACACAACTGACATGTCATCCTGTCAATCACATACTCACAAGTTTCTTCAACACAGATATGGTTTGTTTGAATAACTGTAGACCACTTCGGTTACTGCACAGGCAACATGTCTATTCAGTGAAAGAAGCTGTTTGAACAGGCTGAGAAGGAGAAAAATCTGCAGCTTTTTCTGGAGACCCACTCTACAAGAACTATGTAGGACTCATTGGTTTTAAGGGACCTGAGGCAGTATCCCAATTCTGAGCAATTTTAGCAAGCATGTGTCATCCAGGATCTCAATCTGCATGGCAAGCAGAGCCTGTCATCACGTGGTTAACCTCAAGAAGCAGTTTAGGAGCTGAATTCCCAACCAGCACATCTCACCAGCAAGTGCTGTGAGAAGCACAGAGCCTGATTTAATACAGCAGCAGTAAGTGGGCTGTTCAAGCCACAGGTCACTGCGCTGGAGACCAGACACAGCCCAGTCTTCTTCAGTGAGAAGGAAACCTTTGTCACGCTTGTCTAAACAGGTGAGAGTCTTCCAGAGGGAGCACACCCACCACTGAAACAGGCACACTTTCAGATGAACAGCCTGCAGGAGTTGAAGTGTTTAATTTTTCCAGAAAAAACTGGTAGTTTCAACAGCACCCAACACTAGTGTAATCAAAATGGTTAATCTACCTTTGAGGTAATAGCCCGGAGCTTATGTTGGATTCCTCAGTGAGGGATCAGGTGAGGCAAAGAAACCAAGGCTTCCCATTTCCTGTGAGTAAAGCAGGTCCAGTATGCTGAGTGAACAGAGAGAAGAGTGGTGAGAAAATGGTAAAAGATTTTATGGTCTTAGCTGTTCACAAGGGGATATACTATGTATTTGGGAATGAAAAAACATCTTCTCTACCTGTCTTGATAGATACAGGATTTATTGATACAAATTTATGAATAATAAATTCACTGTAATAAAGCTACTAGAAACTCATAAAATCATTGCTACTGGTTCCTGTAGCCTTTTAGCTGGGCTTATCTGGAATTGTAGTACTTTTTATAATTCATAAAAGACTGAGTCAATCAGTGTGTGAGGCCCAGCACCTTAACTCAGTCAAATTTTTCATCTGTGATTACGGGAACAATCCATCCCATCCCTAACGTTCTTGGGACACACCATGGCAAGAACAACAGCGTTTATAGACCTTGCTTTCCCTTCTGCTTTCCAAGCTTTCTGCGCTGACGCCACCATGGTTTCTAGACAGATTTGACCATGGTGTTTCTAAAGCTCATTTGAGGCAAAATACTTTGATAAACAGCAAAAGAATGCATGGTTATTATGACAAGAGTTCAAAAGCATTAATGCCTCTTTGGTGTGTCCTCAAATGCTTACACTTTTTGGCTCCTTGGCTGTATTTGGAAGTGGGGTTTGCTTTAAGTGTGTGTGAAGGGAGAGGAGCACTGTGGGCCACAGTGCCAGCAACAGGCTGGCCATGGAAAAGGCTGGCAGGAGAAACCCTGATCCCCAGGAATCACTTGAGCACATGTCCAGAGCTAAATGCCTCTTGAAAACAGTTCCCTGCTTAGCAATTCCTCTTTAAAAAGAGTCTACATGCTAACATGTAGCATGTTAGCATGCTCATGACATGTACATGCCATACTAACTGATGTGCCTGTCCTATAACACATCTCCCCATATTTAAATTGATCTTAAACCTTAACAAAGCTTTGATTCTGGACTGACTATTTTGTATCATTTGGCTGCTTAGAATATTGTTTGAATCCTGTATTGGAGCTAAACTTAAGCATTTCTAAACCATATTATTTTTTTCCAGCAGTTCTTGGTTGTGTCTGTATTTTGGGATTTTGCACTGTTTTAAATAATCTCTATGTAATTATAATAGGACATAAACAATATTTTGAGTTCAGTATATATTTTTATCAGAACTGTTATATGTTATCTTTACTTAGTACCCATAATGTCAAATAAGGAGGTGGGCACAACATTAGAGAGACAACTGGAGGTGCCATACAAAATAAAGAATATAAGTAAGCCTCAAAGCACTGCAAGTTAATTATTGTATTACTTAGAAAGTAATATTTTTTGCACATTTTGTTTCTTGCTCCAACCCATACAGCTGTAAAGTAATGTAGAGTGTGGAGTACCTTATTGGAATAATGATTGAAATTGATTTTCAGGTTTCATTTTCATAACTTCCTTGATCATGCATGTTAGTTGAGCACAGGTGAACTTTTATTCACTTTCCTTTTGCATTTGCTTATATGTAGTGATAAGAATATGAAGTGTAGAATACTAGTGTTAAAAAGTCCTTTCTGCTCTAGACCTCACAGAGAAACTTTGATTGCTGAGCTCCAGTATTCTTACTGACAGAACTGTTCAAATACGTAACATTTTCTAGCAGGAAAATCTGAATTCACTGTTTTTTTCCAAAAAATTATTTAACCTCTACTATTACCTGACTGGATAGTTCACTAAACTGTAATGACAAAACTCAGGCCGAAGATGCATTTCACTCATTTTTTCACTTAAAAATGTGTAATTTTAGGCAGTCTTGAAGCAAGACAAAAATATCTACAATTCTTAGTTTTTTGTTGGCCTGACAGCTGCTGGTTTAGAGCAACCTGATCAGGCCAAAGGAGATTGTAAGAAGGCTATTGATCTTGAACCAAACAAGTTTGTATCAGTTATGGTCCAGATCCACTTCTTCTCTCCCTGAAAATTGTAAATATGGAGCTGAATACAGGAAAAAAGCAGATCTGAGGCTTGGATCATGTTTTCTTGAGGCTCTTAGTTCTGTGGCAGCTTTGGAGAAGTTGAGGTTTGTATTATTTTTGTGCCTAATGAAGAACCATTAATTTCAGTGAACTTTAATTTCAGTGTATTTAAGTTCTTATTTATTGTTTAGGCTAGATAGCGGTGAAGCTTAGAAGGGAAAACATGAATTGAAACAAATATAGACAATTCATCCATGTTTGGAAATTTCTCTTCTTGTAGCTGAAGAAACACTTGACAATGCTTTTCTGCTTTAACTAGTTTATCCAATCAATCTTGTTTATCTTGTTTTATCTTTTTTTTCCAGCTTTCATCATGAAGTAGATTGTTACTGAATTTTGCTGTTAATTACTTAAACATATTTAAAATGTGAAATGTATTTAGAAAGAATAATGCACATATATTTAAAATATCCATGTGCTGGTGCATGGCAGCCTGTTGCAGTTTGTAGTTACCATCTACTTGGGGTGTCTTTTGGAGATTTGTGACACATAAGGTTGCACATTAAGTCAGTCTCTGATAGCAACAATCTCTATTTTTCTGCAGTTCTTAGTACTTTCAATATAAATACCTTTTTAAAGAGTAATTGTTGGTGCCTGATACTGAAACTGCTCAGTTTTGCATTTAGATTCTGCCTTTTTGTAACTGCACAAAAGACTATGAGGCTTGGATCTAGGTCTTTCATGGCATGACTTAATGTTCTTTGTACACTGTCAGCTGTGGAGGCAGGATTATGCAATATACACAGGTTTCACATAGTTGTTGGTAATTAGCTTAGGGGGCTAGGAAAGCTTTTCACTTAAAATAAGGGGACTCAGAAGGCTGTACAGAAGTATCAAGGTAGATTCTGCTCAGTGATTACTACATTAACACTTGACTTCATAGAAGGTAATGGAGTAAGTTTTGTAGACAGAATTTGTTCCCATGACATGTAACCTTTAACACTAAATCTTAG
>VWZV01010963.1:65028-78415 GCA_013397155.1 Irena cyanogastra
TTCCTATGAGAAGTCTAACCATCCAACCAAACAAATGTCAAAAGAGACTCAGCAGATCAAAAGCTCTTGGAAGTCTATGTAAGGCAAGGGATATTGGATACCAAAATTCACTCTTAGGATCCCTAATTGCATGGATGCCATTGCTGATACACAGATTAGGCATTATTTTTAAAAAAGCCTTGTCACATTGGTGTGTCAGGATGCTGTAACTGAATAAAGTTTCTGGATCATCTCCATTTTTATAGGGCAAATACTGGAATAATTGTACTTGAGATCAGTAGTTAAGAGAAATCTGTGTTATCCTCTGTCCTCTGTCCTCTGACTAAACTCAGTGCTTTTAAGCATTTAGCTCTGTTAGCTCATTGTCTGTAATAATTAGCAGGCTTGTTTTTCTCTGCTTTAAGATCATAGAATATATGTCATCCTATTCATAAAGGTACAGTTCTAGACAAATCTGCCTTTCAGTTGTCACTGTAACTGACAGGAGTGTTCAATTTATTTCCTTAATTTTAAATTTTTTCAAAAAATAAATAAAATCCCTTAAAGTAATTGTTTTCTTTTTAGTCAGTTACAGCAGCAATGAGAAAAAACTTTTAGGGTAATCAGTAGTATTTGTTTGGCAATTGAACCTACTGATTTTGGTTAGAATTTGAGAGTGATTTTTGTATTTTCTAGAAAACCTAGCAAATTTGCATGGGATTCTCTTCCTCTTTTCTAGTGGTGACAAGCAGAAATGATGTATGTAAGAAGCTTCTGGAACTATAGCATCAAGAAAATAAATATTTAGAGGCAGTTTGAGTACTTTACTCTCTCCTAGGAGGAAACTTCCTTTTGATCAGAACTACCTACTTTTCATCACAAGAGGGGAAGGTGGGATTCCTACACAGCCTGAACTCGATTGCCTGTGCTCTGTGTGCTGCCTTCTGTGCAGATGATGAGGGCTGGCAAAGTCGCCCCAGGGCCCCCCTAGCTTTGACCCACCGAGCACTCCCCAATGTGTGACTCCTGCCAGCACGGCCTTGCAGAAACAATCAGTTTACCACGAGGTGGAGCTGTTAAATGCAGTTAACGAGGGTCCTGTTTTCCCTTTTTCAGCTCTATCGATTTTTTCCACACTGAAACTTCAATATGGGCTGCTGCTGCTCTTCTGTTTGTATTCATAGTGCTAGAGATACAATGAGGCTTTCTTTTTTTCTTAAGGGTTTATCCAAGGGCTGTCTGGGTTTACTTTTACTGTTGATTTCATGCAAGAGCCAGAGTCAGAATCTGTACTCTTGAGGTCACCTCACATATATACTGTGCCTTGGAAGGTGTACAGGTCCCACACAATGCCCTGGGACTTGTTATTGCTCAGCTGGAAGCAGGTAAATACGGCTTGTTACTTTCAGCATTAATCCATTGTCCAGTCTAATATGGTAATGTTGACAGTAGCTGGAAAACTTGCATCAGAACTCCAGTTCTTTAAAGAGTGACAGGGTGGTTAATTTGTCCCTGTTGGCAGGTGGATGAAACACATCAGAAACTCATAAAAATGAAACAGGAGGAAAGTGCAGAAAAGGCAGAGCTGCATCACCTGTGGAAGAAGATGCACTGGTTACTGAGAGACAGTACGCAGAACCAGGTTAATACGACTGAATGTTTCTGACTCCTACTCATCTAGATTTGCTGTATAGGTACAGTGCAGCTAGTAATGAAAATCTTGTGGCAACTTGTCTCATTAAGGTTAATTCGTATTAAAGTGCTCAGGAAAACGGCGTAATTTGACCTCCTGCCTCAGGGCTGCGCCACCCGGTTCCCTCTGTCCGTGCTGGGGTGCGGGCCGGCAGCCAGGCCGGGCCGAGCAGCGCTTTCAGCCCCAGGGCCCGGCTGTCGGCGCCTGACGGGAACAGCGGGAAGTGCCGGTGGCACCAGCGCTGTCCCCCTCAGGGGCCGCGGGGTTCAAAGCACCGGGGAGCTGCTGAAAGGCCGGTAAGGCTAAGGGCACCGGAGCTGCCACAAGGGAGACAGCGCCTCTGAAGGGACCCTGCTGCTGCTGAGGAGCTGCTGCTGGTGCCTACGGCTCTGAGGGGACGCTGAGGCGGTGCGGGCTGAGGGCAAGCAGCGGAGCTGAGGGCTCTGAGGGAGCTGGGGGCGATGGCGGCAGAGGCTGGGTGAGCGGGGAAGAGGCACAGGCTGAGAGGGCTGGCGGGGCTCAGGGCGCTGGGGAAGCGCAGGGGAATGGCAGCACTGCGGGGGCTGATGGGCTGGGGGGCTTTGAAGGGGCTGGGGAGGCTGTGGGTGCGCTGAGGCTGTGGAGGGACCGCAAGTGACTCAGTGCTGCCTTTGCTCCCTACAGATCTCCGTGTGCTCGGCGTTTCCAGAAGAGCCTCTCTGCGCGGGACCAGGGGACCGAGGGGAGCGGGGGACAAAGGCTGGCAGTGTTCCCTCTGTATCTTGTTCTAGCCTCGGATTTGCATTGTGCCTGTATGTAGTTATGTCTCTGTCTGTCTCCACTTCTACCTCAGCACGTTCGGAGTGGTAGAGCTATACATGGTTCTGTGTCTTTAATTACAGGGATATGGAGGCGTGGCTGGGTACTTTGGTCGTTGTGTAGCTCTGTACGGGTTTGCATTGTGTAGAGCCATTTTTATACAGAAGTCAATGTATTTACATAACGAAGATTGTTATCTTTATCTATCTCTCAATTCCTGTGTAAACCTACGTTGCACTGCACAGCTTTCTCCCAGCTCTGTGGGTATTCAGAGAGGGCCAGGGATGTTTGCACTCTCCCTCCATACATAGATTTGTACAGATGCTGCTTTGTAACCTGTCAGTGACGAGATGGTGTGAACTGGTAGTGATTTCTGTCACTTGCCATGGAGTCAGCAGAGACTGCGCTGTGTGCAGCAAGCTTGTAACAGAACTTGTAATTGTATGTAAGAACCGCGGGTAACAAGCTGTAATACAATTTTTTTTTCAACTCAAGTTGCCTTTAGTGCACTTCTCTCTGGGCAGCACTGCTGGAGCAAGGGCAATCAGTGAAACTTTGGAACTGAACTCAGTGTTAGCTTGTGTCATTGGGAGCAATTAGCAGATGCCTGTTTTAGGATCCAGGAGGGTCCTGGCAAGGAGTGCTGATGAGGGCTGGGGGAAAACAGGCAGGCCTGCCCAGCTGATCCCCTGGTCCCATAAAGGCAGGCCGATAACCCATAAAAGGGTTTGGGCAGGTGGTGGAGCCACGCATTTGGGGAGAAGGTGCTGCAAGGGCCTGCTAAGGAAAGCTCCAATTGCCATGGGAAAGTGGGCAGAGGAAAGAAAGCCCCAATCCAAGAGGGCATCTCCCTTCTTTCAGGACACCCCAACCCAAACCTGTCCATGCTTCTGGGCCTGTCTCGTGTCCTGTTTTTCAGGTTTGAGCATGGATAAATCACCTGCCCATCAAGAGCCACCCTTGATTTTTTGCCTTGGCCTCCAGAGCCAGAGGCAAGCTCCTGCTCCTGCAGTGTGCTGCCCAGGAGGGTCGGTTACAGGCTCTCCAGCAGTCGAGGGCAGAGCACAAGCCCATGTGATGGAGGCATCCTGTCACACTGGAGAGATGGGACATCCTGATGCACATTGGGACCCTTTGGACAGCCTTGACTCAGGCTTAGGGGCCTGCAAAGGAGCAGCAGTGTACAGATTGTGGCCAAAAGTGCTGTGGCTTTTCCCCCAGATTGCAGAGGCCTTGGGAGAGGTTGCCTGGTAGCAAGGTGCAGGCCTGCCCACCCTGTGCTGCCCTCTGCAGGTGCGGTTGGCATTGAGTGATGCAGGGCATGGGCTGAGTTGTTGCCTTCTAGCTCCTAAAATTAAGAGCCAAACAGGACCAAGATGATCAAAAGCACTTACAGTTTCATGGTGCTCCTCCAGATGCACTTACAGCCAAATGCACATGCGATGCAGGGCTTTAGCACTTGTAGGAGTTTGCCAATGAGCATCCTGGACAAGGATCCCCAGTCAGAAGTACAGCTAAGGAAATCATTCCCTCTCTTGGTTTGGAGCCCTACTGAAGCCTCAACCTTGCTTCTAGCCCCCCACTGGTTGTGTCAAAACACATGGGAAAGTGAAATAGCCTTGGTTCGCTGAAGAAACAAGATTCAAAGAGGGTTCCAGGAATGTGTTTATCCAACAGGGTAGGAAAAGTACTGCAGTTAGCTAAGAAACTGGAGACTTAGACAAGAATTGTCTACAAAACTACAACTAGATGAGAAAGAAGTAAAAAGCAGAACTCTTTTGGCCTCAGAGTATCCCCTCAGACAGTGGGCAGAGGGCACACCACTGGCAAGTGAGGCTCGTGGGTGGGAGGCTCGTGCTGCACCCAGACAGAGGGGCCTTGAGGGTCTGGAGAAGGAGTGAGACGTGGTTTGTCCTCCTCCAGGAGGAACTGGTGGTCACCAAGCTGCAGTAACTGCCTGTGAGTTCAGCTGCCTTTGCCCCATCCCTGTCCCTGGGCCTGGGCACAGCTAGTTATGCCAAAGCCCCAGGCCCCAGCCCCTTGGTGCTGGATGCACCAGTGTGTGTGCTGCTGTCAGTGGCTGGAGAGGGGGGGACACACCAGGGCTCTGTCCCAGGGGACACCAGGGAGGCCAGCTGCAGCTCACTGCTCTCTGCTCTCTGCAGCCTGGCCATCACCCTGGCCCCAGAGCAGCCCGGCGCGGCAAAAGAAATTTTGCACTTTCTATAAATCCTGGGTTATGCAGGGTGTCAGTAATGATCCCATAGGGGCCTCAGTGGAAAACTGAAGTGTTTCTGCATACATTTTACACCAAAGGAATATGCCACCAGGTGGAGACTTCTCAGGTGTGCAGCTGAATGCTGTGGTGTCCTTCCTGTGGGAGCCACCAAGAACAGGTGTTTGGTAGAACACGTGTACCTGGGCAGGGCACACAGATGGCACTGTATTGCCTTCCTCACTGCACTCTAGCCCAGACAGGAACTTGCGGTTGGAGATACAAGCCATGCACACATTAGAACATCCCATTTGGTGGGCTGTATTGATAACCAAATCCACAGCTAAAGCAGTGATCCACAGGAGTGTGCTGTTCCTAGAATGATCGGTTTTTGCTCTCTGGTTAAAGCACAGCAGAGGACTCTACATCATGGAAAAGGAGGGTGGCAATAAGGCTACAGCATCCCCCAGCATCACCCTACAGCTGGCCAAATCATTGCCTGTTGTCTGAGTCCTTGGGCTGTTCTGGGGTAAAGATATGGCTTTGGTCTGTTTGGTTTGGCCATTCTTCACCTGCCATCCTCCCGTTTTCCATCTGAAAGCCCCCAAGAGCTGCACCAGTGTTTATCTGGCAGCATCTCTCACAAGGGTTCAGTCTCTCAGATGTTGTAGAACAGGTCTGATTGTAATGAGAGCATTTTAGCTCCAACAGGATAATTGGAAATTGGATTTTTCTTTCCATCGTGTCCTTTGGGATCTTCTACAATTGAGCTATCGGATGTTTTGACAGATAATTGTGATGGTAATGCTGGTGGTGTAATAATAATATTAATGAGGATGATCATAAGTATTTCTTGCAGTTGAATAGCAGCCTGAGACAGTTATTTGGGAGAATTTTCATTAAAAGCCCCAGCATATGCCCAGAACAAGCCCATTATCCACCTTGTGTGGAGCAGATAATGGGAAAAATGATATTTTTCTCACTTCTATTCAAATTACTCGCGTTAAGCAAGCAGGGAAGAGACTTTTTCTGGTCTGAATGATTTAATTTTTTATTCCCAAAGACTTTGCAACACTTTACACAGTAATCAGCTACCATATTCCCTTGAGTTGGGTTGACACTATCACTGTTTCATGCCTATAGAGATCCTGTCAGGGAAATCTCACGGTCACACAATGAAGTCAGTTGGTCGCTGCCTGTACTGGCAGCTTGTACTGTTCAAGGCCCTCTTTGGCCACATCTATTCTAACAACACCTCAAAGGCTGTGCCACACCCCTGCTGTGTAAGGGAGCACTTGTGCTCCCACAGGCTGCAGTGTGAAAGGGAGAAGCAAAGAAACAGGGACATGATGTGCGAACAAATTCGTCATTATCTAGGTGACTTCTGCTTACCATCACAGCAACCAAACCATGCTTGTTTGTCACTTTCCCTCTTCATAGCCAACCTGACTTTCTCCAGCAGGAGAAGGTACAACCAGGTGAAACACTAACACTTGACTTTGACTGCTACAGGTTAAGGCCTGGGAAAAAAAATTATCTGAGAACCTCCATGCCAATTTTCTGTTGCTGAATTAGAATAGAAAAAAAAAAGATTAGAGATTAGAGACTAGAGACTAGAGACTAGACTAGACTAGACTAGAATATTTCTTTTGGAAGGGACTGAAAACCATCTATTCTAACTCCCTGATCCCCTCAGGGATGACCCAAAGTTAAAGCCACATTAAATACACTGTCCAAATGCCTCTGGAACATTGACAGGCTTGGGGCATTGGACACCTCTCAAGGAAGCCTGTTCCAATGTTTGGCCCCCTCTTGGTAAAGAAATGCTTCCTCATATCAAGCCTGAACCTCCCCTGACACAGCTCAGAGTCATTTCCATGTGTCCTGTCATGAATCCCAGGGAGAAGAGCTCAGCACTTTCCTCTCCTCTTCCCCCAGACGATGGCCGGTTGGTGAAGTTCCACATGGCCAAGTTTTCTAGCAAAATGCTTTCTCTGAGCAGGGGTGGCAGGATGCCTCCAATATTTAGTGCATCTTTACTTCAGGACAAAGGTGGAGTGAGAGAAGACATGGAAGTATCAGCAGAGGAGAAGAGACAAGGACGGTGAAGCTGGGAAGAAGCAAATGTGGACCAGAGGTCTGTGCTCAAATGCTCAAATGTCACGTCTTTGCTTGTGTCCTGTGCCCTCACGTTCTCCCAACGCCCACAGTTGCAGTACCAGGAAAGCTTTGGTAGGGAAATGTTGTGTTCCAGGCTCAATCCTCTCAGCAGTAGCTCAGGGAGAAGGTACAACATTGGTTGGGTGGGTTGGGTTTGGCTGTTTTTTGACCCCAGGTTGCACAGGTATAGAAACTGCAGTGTCACCAGCCACAGTTTTTTCTGCTCCATCCAGGGATTTTCCATATCTGGATAGGAGAGCTCCATTTTTTGGGAGGACTTGCTTTTCATGACCTGTCAAATAAATGAGGCATGAAAAACCCAAACAGAAACCCCAAAACAAGACCAAAAGCAAAACAAAAAACCCAAACAAACAAACGAAAAAAAAGACAGTTAAAAAAAAAGAAGAAGAAGAAAAAAGAAAAAAAAAACAAGAAAGAAGCTGAACACAGGTTTCCCCAAAAAGGAATTGGTCTCTCATCAAAGCAAACGTGATCCAGTCCTGCCATCATGGTGACCTCCGCTCAGCCCCTCCAATTTGTCCAACCTCTCTCCTGTCTAAACCACAAATAGCTGTTATCACCAGGGAACCAGAGACTTGTGGCCAGATCAACATGTTACATCCTTTGTCTGCTCAACTTTTTGCAGGGTTTTATCAGGCTCCACAGAAAAATTCCCCCTCCTCTCTAGCTCATCCCTCCCTTCTATGCAATGTTGCAGGGCAGGTCAAGCAAGTAACACATTGCTTAGGAAAGCTCCTGAACATCACTAGGGTGCCATTTTTTGTCTGCTTTCAACCTTTTCTGCCTCTCTTACTCCACTTTCACCCCATCTGCAAAGAAGAGAGAGGAACATAACAAACCATGTGAGCAAGTTCACCGAAACACTGAGTTTTTGCTTGCTAACTTTTCAAGCCACAATGGGTGTATCTTGGTACTGTAGTCTGTTCTTTCTAATCAACATAATAGTATCCAAAATGCACAACAATATACTTTAAAAACAAAAACCTAAAAATCAGCAAGGTCCGCCAGAAACAAATGAAAACCAGTCAGCCAAGAACAAACTGATTGGAGCTGTGCCTGAGTGCTACATCTCTTTGATGGAAATCACTAGACCTTGCATGTCAAGGGATTTGTCAATTGCTGCTTCAGTGCTGTCATAACTCAAGGAGGATGCTGAAAATCTGACAGCTCCTGGTTCTTCAAGGGAGCTCAAGGATTTTGTGTTCCTGCCTCCAATGAAAGGAAGCAAAGCAAGAGAAATCTGGAAAGCTTAGCACTGAAAAACCTCTACCTTGACATTTCAAACATAGATGCTGAAAAGAGAGGTGTGGTATTGTCACATCATTTTAAGTGCTTGCATGCACTAAAGGACTTCCCATGTCATTTGGATCCTTGGAAAGTCCAGTGTTCATTGATTCCATTAAAATATAAAGGGTATGCAAGCAATCACTGCTCAGCGTGAAGACATCCATCCCTTTTAAAAACGAGTTTTATAATTTGACTAAAAAAAGGTATTGCAGAACATTCTTTGTTTCTTCCTCAAATGGACACATAAGCAAATACAAAAGAACATTTTGCATCTCATGAGAGTGGCAATTTTCTCCAGGTTACAGTATGAGAATCTTGAGTATCTCAAGAGTAATAAATGTATAAAAAAATCATTTTACTACAGTTTCCATACACTGATCTATCCTTTGACATTACTGACACAGCTGCAGTTTAGGAGTTACTGTCGTGGTTGGATATAAAGAAGGATGTTCATGGACTTGTTTTTCACATGTGACCCATTTTCTGGGATGTTTCCCCAAATGATTAAGAAGTCTCTGTAAATTTGCTCTTTCAGCACCTTAATTTCTTCAGTGTAACACCCTCACTGCTGTGAGTACCCAAATGAATTGTTGTTGAGCACTGCAAAAAGCGTATCACAGATGTTTGAAATTATAATTTTGATAATAAAAGTAAAAATAGCTAATCAAGCCCTGGGATATCCTTGGGGAGCTTGAGTTTTGGGGGGTGTTTCTGCATTCCTTGATCACTTCAAATGCTTACTGCCTTCAGGGAAGACAGAGAAGATTAGCAGGTTGAGACTCTAAGAGAATTTGCCATGACTACCAAATCTGGGGGGGGAGTTCTCTCTGAGTAGTGTGAGGCTCCCTAAGACACAGGCACACTGTCAGGTGCATGCATCCCAATTCCTGGGAGGCACTCCACACACTCCCATCTCACTGCCTCCCACAAAAGGAAGGGGCTGTGCACACTTAGCACTGTGCTTTGGGCCAAATTACCTTCCCTGCCACTCAGGCTTGTGTCTTAGTCACATAAAATTTCAGCTGGTTTTATATTAAATGATTTTGTAGGTAGGGAAAACTTGCATAATGGCACTGGGAAACAGGGTGACAGACGCACCAGGAGTCAGAAGAACTCACAACTTGACATAAAAGGCTAGTGGGAGAGAGGACAGGTAATTTCCAGCCCTCTTCCTTTACAACATACTCCAATTGAGACACAGATAAATACATGAGTCTGTTCAGATAGATAATATGCTATCATTAGACCAAGCAGGAAGGAAAGTCCAAATGGGATACAATGAGGAAAGCAGATGTTGGGAAACTGAGGCAGGGCCACCCGGATATTTTTTCCAGAGCTCTCGAAATAGAAAATCATTCTATTCCCAAAATTTAAAAAAAGAAAAAACAAAACAAAACAAAACAAAAAAGCCCAAAACTAAACCAAACAGAAAACAACAAAGAAATAACAAAAACAAAAAACCAACCAACCAAACAAAAACAAACAAAAAACCCCAAAAAAAGCCAAAGAAAACCTCAAAACTACCAAATTGGCCTATTATTCAATCATACATTTTCAGAAAAAAAATTTATTTCCATTAGCCTTTCATTATTATGCAATTACACTGCCAGTTTTTGACAGAGGTACCACTGTCCTAAGTAAGCAATTTTTCAAGGCCCTCACCTGATGGTGGTGGGCCTATGACACTGAGGAGATGTGGTTTTTTTGAGCTACAGTCACCAGTATAGTTAACAACAAAAGCATCATGCAGCTTGCGGCTCTGTTTGTGGTAGGATTTGATGCCAGCTTTCATGACTTCAGTTTCAGGGCCAGTGAACTGGCAGTGACTGCTCAACTTTTAAAAATACAGAAACATCAAGCAAATAAAGCAAAATGATGACCAGGTTGTTGTCCACAGTGCCCAGACTCTCAGTTCTCTGACTAAAGGCCGAGTACCTGTTCTCAATATTCCCACTGCCAAACACTGACATGTGAGGCTGTGTCAATAACACGATCATGAAGTAGGAAAAAAGAGCAGTTCTTCATTCCAGAGCTCTGCTACTCTCTGTGGTGCTACCAAATTTATACTACAGCAACAATAGCAAAGCAGAAGCTGGGGTTTAATTCGTTGTTTCCTTCTTTGGGCCTTCGCAGACGCTTCTCTCAGAGAGATTCTGCTGGAGCAAACAGCCTGAAAAAACAAGATGCAGCTCTGCATGGAACACGAAATCCAAGCCTGTGCTGGGTGTGCATCCTCCAGTGACAGTAATTTTTACTGCCACAGTGATGGAACTATGTCAGTGAAACAAATCTTTTGATATGAATGGACATCAAGCTGGGTTTGGGAAGGCAAACGATCCAAGAGGATGAAATCTCTGACAAATATACCTGGGATGCATCCAGTGCATTCCTCAGGTGTTACCATGAAACTCCAGTGGATTCCAGCGAACTGCACAGCCCCTCAAAGTCAAGTTTCTCCTTGGAAGAGTCACTTTCCAATTGTTAAAATGCCCACTGCAACTTGAGGCACACAAAAGTCAGATACATTTTTTAAACAAGGTTCAGAACTAGACCTATATACAAAAGTAAGCCTAAGCAGGCAAAGAAATACCCCAAACTATTAATCTACACAGCTGGAATGAGAAGCATATGCTATGACATGTGCAAATGTGCGAATGGATTTTAATGATTTTAATGAAGAAAACAATTTGTATTGGAAGGAGTCCATTCTAATTCTACCATTTCACTAAATGCAGTGATATTCAAAGCAAACAGCTAATTTAAGGCATTTTCTGAGCTGAGTTTTACTGATTCCTGTGTAATCAAGCTCACAACAGAGTTGCTTAAACGAGTCAAAGAGTTATCAAACATTTCTTTTATTATTTCTACAGATATTTCAAATATCATTGACCAAGCAATCTTTGCTTCCTGATCTAAAATGAAGCATACTTTGCTGGCACAAACACCTTTGTGCTGGGTTTGACTGGGACAGAATTAATTTTCTTCAAAGTGGGTGATATGGGGTCTTGTTTTGGATTTGTGCTATACACAGGGTTTGTAATACAGAAACCAGAATTTGCACAAAATCAAGATCTTTTCTGTTTCTCACACCTCCCCACCAGCGAGTAAGCTGGATCAGTGGCATCCTATTCATGGGGTTATACTAGAGCATCTCAAATTGTGTGTTGCTTTGCCTGTTAAACTGTCTTTTTCTCAACCCACAAGTTTTCCCACTTTAACCCTTCCAATTCCTTCTCCCATCTCACTGAGTGTGAGCAAGCAGCTGTGTGGGGCTGAGCTGCTGACTGGGGTTCAACCACAACAATTTCCAAAAAGACTCTTCATCACAGGGATCTTGCTCCCACTATATTTCTTTTTCTTGGGGCAAAAAGACAAAGATTCTACAAACTCCCAAACATATAAATTGAAATACATACTTCTTTTCAAATCTAAGTTCTGATTGCAGTGTTTAACCAAATATCCATTATGCAATAGAAAAAAGCTGCCTCTTTCACCCATCTTCAGATTTTCCTGTTTTCGTGGAGGTATGTGGTGTTAGATTTTAGCAGTCTAGAATTTAAACCTGATATTCAGAAAGAAGTTCACCTGTCAGGTGCTTCCACAGCTTTTCAGTTCAAATAAATTCTTGTTTCTGCTTACAAATTAGTTTCCTTGATCCCATCCACCCACTATGAGCTCTTGTAAAGTTCTCCCCTTGTAATACCTAGAATTTACCATGCTTTCACATCACCTTTCATCATCAATCTGCATTTTTGAGGAACATCATGTTTACATTTGTTTTAGTTATGAAGAAACTGAAGCAAGGAAAAATGAAATTACTCTAGGAATAGTTAAATGAGAAAGAGAACTCCTAGTCCTAATCCAGTCTACTGATCTACTTGTTGTACTCAGGATTCCTAGAGGACTGAGGGGTTGTGCTAAAGACTACATAGACCAAGTTTACAGAAGTTCAAAAGGCAAATTAGCAACAACAAGGAGAATAAATCCCACTCTTCTTGTGTTCCTTCACTACAAAGAGGGTTTTTTATCACTTGAGAAACCTTTAAACCACAAAGTACTACAGACTTGGGAGGGCATCTCACTCTAAAGATCAGTTCATTCTTTCATGCCTTCTGGAAAGTTTTACTGGTTGCTGTCAGACATGAGACTTTTTGTTTCAGAGTAGTGTTGCCATTTGTATGCTGCTGTAAGTTCTCTTGTGGGGAAATGCACTAATCTATTCTCAACACCAAAGCAGATTACTGCACCTTCTTCCTGCCCTGCATAGGCATGACCACACAACAAACATACATCTCATTACTCTCTCTTTGGAGAAACGATCTTGTATGCCTTTCTATCAAAAAAATACGAGGCTGAACTTAATAAAAATACAAGCAGATTTTGGAGAGGCAATGTTAGGCCTTCCTTAGAAATGCTTCCATTTGATGTGAATTAAAGAGTCTGAATCCATAGGACAGGACACACCAGCTCCTCAGCACACATGGAGTCTCAGGTTTGTGCCTGAGACTCCCATCAGGTGTTTCCAGCAAAAGCCTGGCCCTGGCCACACAATCCCTCTCCCAAAGACACAGGGGTGCTGTTAGGTGTCCCAAGGCCATCCCTGCTGCAGGCTGAACCAGCCCCAGCCCCAGCCCCAACCCCTGCTGCAATGCCCTGGTGTAGGAATGTTGTGGAGACTGAGCTGAGAGCTTTGCCTCTGTGGCAGGACAACATTCTGTTGCATAGCTGAGGAGACAAAAAACTGCATGTGCTAGATGCAAGTCATTATTAGGGTAGGTGTACTTTGCATTTGCCATGCAGAAGATCACTAAGGTGAAAGGCTGTGTTTTGGGTTTTAGTGTGGCTTTTTGTTCTGCTCTGTGGGGTTTTTGATTGGTTGGTTGGTTGGTTGGTTGGTTTTCTGTGTTGTTTTGGGGTGCTTGTCTTTGGTATGGTTTGGGTTTTTTCCCCTGTGGGATGACTCAGACAGTCAAATTTTCTGAGAACAGCTACTGAAGTGCAAGTAACTTTTTTTTAAACTTTACAGATAAAGCTATTTCCAGATATTTTCACTAGGAAAACTTCTGGAAAGCAAGGAAGGGAGTTTTGATGTGAGCTGCATATGGGGTTTCTGTCTCTTCCTTCAGACCATTTTTTCTTTCTTTGCCTTCTTTCTCTGCTTTTTTCTTCCCTCCTATCAGACCAGTTCAGTAATGGCATCACAAGTGCAGCCACTTAGAGTTAAATGGGAAGGT
>VWZV01010963.1:78541-103842 GCA_013397155.1 Irena cyanogastra
TATTCTATTCTATTCTATTCTATTCTATTCTATTCTATTCTATTCTATTCTATTCTATTCTATTCTATTCTATTCTTCCAACACAGAGCAGTCACCGAAAAGAGGGATATTTTTCTGAAGAACCTAATAGATTAATTGCACTGTTTAAATAGACTAAATTTCTCACGATCAAAATCTATTTTGCTTGGCAATAAATTAACTGTTCCTAATTCAAATTTGTTTCGCCTTTGATGGTAACTAGTAAGTGATTTCCTTGAAACATTTTATCTTATTTTCTCCTCTTGTCCTGTTAAGGAGGGGGAATGAGAGAGTGGCTGGATGAGCACTTGGCAGGCGGGCTAACAAGGTTAACCCTCCACAGAGCACTTCAGGAGCCCTGCATTTATTTTTAGATATAAGAATATTGACCAACTGAACATCACATCATATCAAGTGTGGTCATTTTCATCCCCTTGTAAAAAAAGAGAAAATAATTTATATCATGCTGTGCTTTGGGGTTTGTTTTGCTTTATGGCTTCAAAGTTCAGTGTCTTTCTAAAACTGATGTATAGCTGAGAAACATCGTCCTTCAGGAGAAAGGATATATGTATGGATAAATAGATGACCATTTAAAATATATATATAAGAAGTTTTATATATATATAAAATTTCATTCTTTTTGCTCTGGCTGCCAGGTGGGCCCAGGACTGTGCCCAGATATGCTGCTCATACCAAGGGGTGTCTCATAGCTCAAGGCTGCTGAGGAAACAGACGATGGATGATATTAGCAACCACCACGGCCTGAAGTCACTCTCTGCTGCCTCCTGCTCCTCAGTTTCTGTGTTTGGAAAGCACACTTTTGGCACAGTCGGGTGGTGGATAGTCAGATGTGATTCCTATTGGAGTTTGGTGCCGGCAGCCTCTTCTTGGAGAAAACATTCTCCCATATAAAAATTGTATCTTTTACCCTGAAGGAGCTTTTATTCTGAAACCACCAACTCTGGTTCTGAGCGTTACCAGAGGAGGCAATGAGGCAGGTGAGGGCCTTGGAACACAAGCCCTGTGAGAACGACTGAGGGAGCTGGGAGTGTTTAGCCTGGAGAAAAGGAGACTCAGAGGTGACCTTATCACGCTCTACAACTTCCTGAAGGGTGGCTGTAGTCAGGTTGGGGTTGGTCTTTTTCTCCAGGCAGCAACTGACAGAACCAGATGACACAGTCTTAAGCTGCGTCGAGGGAAATACAGGTTGAATATCAGGAAAAAGCTTTTCACAGAAAAGGTAAAGTACTGGAATGGCCTGTCTGGGGAGGTGGTGGAGTCACCATCCCTGGATGTGTTTAAAAAAACACTGCATGTGGCACTCGGGGCCGTGGTTTAGTTGAGGTGTTAGGGCTGGGTTGGACTCGATCTTGAAGGTGTCTTCCAATGCAGTGATTCTGTGAAAAGAATTTCCTCTTTGGAATCCACTGTCACCTACCAGTGAAACCTACAGGTTGTGCAGCCTTACTTTTGAAGCCTGGGTGAAAATAATCACAAGAGTGCTCTGAATGTATTTAAAGCTGGTACTTCCTTTCACTACTTGAGTGCTTATAGAATAAAATTTGTGCTTGTTTTACTTATGCCAGCTGGACTGCTTCAGAAGCTGCCTCTGAAATTGCTTGTTACAGATGACTTTCATAAAGTTCTTTAAAAAAAATTTCAGGAAAACCTAAACAAAATACTCATTCTCTTTAAAATTGTCTGAGTTACATTCTAGTCAGCTATAGAGATATATTTTCAGGTTGTCTTTTGTCCAGTTTTTTGGCCTTAGAGTGAGTATTTTTAATTAATTATTATTAATAATTTGATACATCCTAGTTCTGAACAAAAATCCCTAATGTAATACAGCACATGAGTATGAAATCAAGCAGCATCTCATCTTAATAAATGGATGGTTTCATTTACTCAAGTAGTTTCTGATTCCAAGGTCTTAATGCACCCACAGGAGAGATAAAATAATTCCCAAAGGGTATAAATAAATATAAATTCTTTCTTTCCAGGTATACAAATGGTAAAACTCAGCCATGAGTTCTGTTCTGCCTGCCTTACCTACAGTTCTTTTGATTTCCATATTGTGTTCCTCCCCATTCAGTCCATCTTACAGCTGGGTGAAGACAGTGTTATAAATGTCCTGAGGTTTAGACAACAGAAAGGAGATACTCTTCATTTACGCAAAAATTATATTCCTTCTTTTCAAGTAATCTGAAGAGGTCTATCTGCAACTGTTAGCAGAAAACAAGTACTTATGCCCAGGACAGGTATTGCTTAAACTTCTCTTTAGGCCATGGTAAATCCTCATACCTCAATAGATGGAAAAGATAGATAGATTTCAGATTCTAAGAGGTGACAAAAGGTGAGAAATATCCTGCAAAACTTTCAGTGAATTCAAGCTTTTGTTGAAAATTATAAGTCTGTTCAAGAACACCTGTCTGAGGGGTTTTTTTTTTAAATAAGGGAAGGATCCACATCTACTCAGGTGATCCAGAAAGCTGAAGTAACATCAATTTTTATTGTGCATTATGGCAGCAAAATCACTGTGTATGTGACTGTAGAAGGATAATGAATTCATAATTGTTGCTCTTTTTTACATGGCCTTTGTCCAGTCACCTTAGCTGCTCCTGCAGACAGTCAGTGTCACTAAAATTGTATTTACAATAACATCTTGTGGCAGCCTCTGGAGAAATTTGTGCTGGACAAAGCTGGAAGAGAACTAGAGAAATAGAAGCAATAAACAAATACACATTCTAACTCATTTTTTAACAATTTCCTCCCCAGAAACCATCACTCTTGAATGACTTTTGGAGGCAAAATGATGCCTTTTGGCAGTATTCTCAGGGGTTTAATGGCACTGAAGGGTGTTAGTTGTGTTGTGTGCCTTTAGCAAACTGAGATGCCAACATATTAAATGAAAAAAAATAGTTTCTTCTCAACTAGCTCTTGCCCATTCCTACATGGATACCACAAGATGGCCCAATGTAAATTATTTTAGAAATACCATTATTTTCTGATTTTTTTACTAGTATGAAGGAAGAAAATTAAACTCTAGGTAAAATTATACAAGTAAATTAGAGTCCTAACTAGTTGAAAAATTAAGTTATATTAATCACAAAAAGAATTCAGGCAGTCTGGATATGAAACATGAAACAGAAATTAAAAATGTAGTTTACTGCCAGTAGAAAATTATAGGCTTTGAAGGATTTGGCATCTGAAAGTGTATATGCACTCAGGTATTGATGCATGAGACACACAGACGTGGGCTAGCGGCTTTTCAGTCCTCAGAGAACAGAGTAAGATACATCTCTTTGTGTGAATAGAAACCTGCCTATGGAAAAATCTAGAAATCCAGACAACAGACAGGAGAAAGATGGATGGTAAAAACACAAAGTGATGAAAAGCTTATGACATCTGACAGAAGAGTGGTACCTTAATCAGGAAGCAAACAAATCAGTCACTGAAGGACTGCCTTTGGAGTCCAGGGGTGACAGTAAATTTTGAGAAGATACAAGGAACTCTGACAGTGTCACAGAGAGCAATCAAGGCTTTAGAAAGTTGAGTCAAAAAATCCAGGGATTATTAAAAGACATACAGTTGTAGCATTTAGAGACATGGTTTAATGGCAGGCTTTGGAGTGCTGGGTTAACAGTTGGACTGGATCATCTTAAGGGTCTTTTCCAACCTAAATGATTTTGTGATTCTATTATTCTATAAAGATAACATATGTGCAGGCTTGATATGAGATGATGGATTCCATGTGGGATTCCAGCAAAGCACACCCAGGACGGACAGTCCATTCCTGCACTTAAACTATGCCCTTGTCAGAGGATGGCAAGATCACAGGTGCAGGCAAGGAGGGAAAAGTGTCTGAGGCCAAGTCCTTTCTGCTTTACCTGTTTCTGGGTCAAAGTACTCCCAGAGACTGTCCATGAGCCATGGTTATCAGAGCTGAACTGCTGTTGCCAATGGGGCAGCCCTAAGCCAGACATTTTTTAGCTTTTCAGGGCCTCATATTCAGCTTTTACAGGTTTGCAGCATATAAAATAATTGCACATTCATAAAAAAAAATAGACACTGATGGACTTTAAAATCCACTGACATCAGCCACACAAATATGTGAGTATCTGTCTGTTTGGACTGGAATACTTGAGAGTTGAAAACTCTCTTGCAAATATCACCCTGTGTGGCTCTCTACCCTAACAGGGAAAGACAGAAGGGCAGATTTCATTTTTAATTTTCCCTACTTTATTGAGAGCACTATGTATGTCTATTACAGTGTGCCTGAGCTTTTGTAATTATGGCAATAGTCTGAAAATTGAAAATAGAAAAGTACTGCTCTCCCCTAACCATGCACTAATACCTGTTATTAGCAAAGACCATAATCTTCTGAGTCCCTCAGATAGAGATTTAAAAAACCTTGCAGTTTGCTAAAGAGCTTATCAGAGGTAATTAAAGCCTGGCTGAGCATTCTTGCTTTTAAGAGACCCAGAAGGGCTTGCTCCATTTTTATGAAACTGAGATGCTGCCTCAGCACAAATCCCCTCCTGATCAATGGCTTCTGAGACAAATCTATTAAACAGCCCTTCCTGGAATGGTGGAGACAGCATCTCTTGAAATGTCGGACTACTGCAATTTCCTATTAATTTTATAAAAGATACTTTGTGAATATGCAGGGAGGAGATGAAACATGGAGGTATAGCTGTTCCTAATTAAAAGGAAAATTGACCAAGGGGAACTGTCAGGCAGAAACTGATCGGCATCCTTGGCTTTTTAAAGATTGTTTTGCAGTATTTCAATTGCAGCGATAATTTTGCAGTGTGGGAAAAGGAGGATATTAAAGAGTCTCATAACCTATTCATGTTTGAAGTAGCTGTTTTCCTTTTTAACGTCTGTGGGTGTCACCCTTCCCTGAAAACCAAGCAGATTGCAGCTTACCTCCGAGATTTCAGTGCCTGCTGCTGTCTATCATGCCTTCTCAATGTCTTGTCTAACTCATGGCAGATTAAGCTGCCAATACCACCTGGAAAACTTGGCAGCTTCAGCCCTGGGTTTATTCATACCGGAATCTCCTCGTGCAATGGTGCTCTGCATCCAGCACCATCAAGTCTCATCTCTTTTGGTGTTGCCACACTCGTGTAGCCCCTGCAGTCTTTCTCATAATGTCACAGTTTACCTCCAGACAGGGAGTTAGTGCCAGAAATCATTGCAGCACTGGAATTATCTTGGGCTGCTTTACCACACTGATATTTACAAGTATTTTTAGCACTGTGTAAAAGGAAGGCAGACAACGTTTTCCCCCACTGTTAGCCTGAAATGTGTCATCCAGGGAGAACAGAGGAGAACTTGCATAGTGATGGTTAGTGGTGAACATGATAACAGTCACATCCAAAATTTCCAGGTGTTTCATTTGTGTGCCAGTAGGATTATTTTTTTTAATGAGACTGCACTAAGGTAACAAAGTCATAAACCATCTGTATTTAATTAATTTTGCAATAAATAAACATACAGGACTTTGAAGATCTAAGTGGTATAATCGCTCGGCTCCTGTGAAGGGTGAGTAATTAATTTTGCTATAATTATTATCAAAACCACAGTGAGCAGAGAGATTGTTTTTTCTCCTTTGAATTGCCTTCTTCCCTCCAACTCTGTATTTCAATGAAGGTCTTTCATTGTTTAATATATCTGTCATCATCTGGTGTCAAGATGACATCAGGCAGATGCAAGCACTCATTTTATTATTGTATTATTTTCCTTTTGTTTGCCTCAGGAAAGATGTTTTAATTGCTAAGGATAAGGACAAATCCACAGATCTAGAAGCTGAAGGGGAATGAAAACAATGTCAATATTTGCATGACTGAGAAGACAATCTGTCTATTCATATAGTTCCATAACTCCCTATCATTTATGACTGGAAAAACCTGACAACAGCAAACGAAGAAGGTACCAGGGGAGAGGGGGAGGATTGTGGAGGACTACACAACCTGTGTATTGAGGGGATTCAGAAGAACTAACAGCAGGGAAAGGGTAAACCAAGTGCCAAACATTAATCTTATTGCTGCTAGCTCCACGTCTCCTTTCTGAGAACAGGAGAGGTCTGGGTCACACTGCTGAATGCCGTGGACACTCTGATGATGTCTGACCCCTCCAGCTCCATATCAGAGGGCAAAGACTAGACTCAAAACTGAGATAAAAAGAGAACAGATTTTAACAGGGAATGGCTAAATCAGCTTACACTATATAGGTCCTGGAACATCAGTCAACCACAGGTCCTGTTTAGATGGCTCTGTCATGGCTGAGGCTTGCTCAGCACTTGGAGAGCACTATACCAAGCAGGAATGGAGCATGTGATGGAAAAACCATGTCCTGTATTAGCAAGGAGGTCCTTGCCAGAACGCTGGGGTCAAGATATGGCTCTGACACAGTGGCTTCAATTGAATACAGAATCACATAAAATCACAGTTATTGGCAAGCATCTCTGGAGGTCACCAAGCCCAAAGGCCTGTGCAGACACTGGCTGGCTAAAGCAGGTTACCCAGGACCACATCTAGTCATGAATGCCTCCAAAGATGGAGGCTCCGCAAACTCTCTGCACTGTTCAAGTGTTTAACCACTTTCCTAATAAAACAGGTTTCCCCCTCTCTTTAAATAGACTTTCTTTACTTTGTTTTGTGCTTGTTGGCTCTTACCCTTCGTCAGAATCTGATAGCAACTTCTTTACTCCCTCCCATCAAGTATTTATACACATGGATAACATTCCCCCTTAGTCCTTTCCCCAGATTCTTCTGGAATCAACCAAGGAGGGACCACACACCACCAGCAGTGCTCAGAAATTCCTCAGAACAGTTCAGAGAGTTGCACTTTTGAAAGGATCTGAAACTGTATCTACATGCTTGGGTTTCCTTGTTCTTTAAGTTCTTTTTGTGAATAATGTATATTATCTACATCCCAGAATAGTACTGTGTCCAATTTCAGTGACATAAAAGGGATTTAAATAAATACTTTTATATTTTCTTCTCACCTCATCTGCCTTTTTTCATTGTGTGATGACAAAGTAAGAGACAAAGCACACACTGAGCACAGGTCATCAGGTCTGACAGATTTCAGTTTTGTTTAAAGATATGACTGTCAAAATGCAGTGCGACATAATTAAACTGTGTAGGTTCATCCTCAGTATTGCCTTAGAAAACGTGTAAATTTGACTGATTATCATCATTTGGCTTCTGAATACCAAATAACAAAGGAAATGTATTTGGACAAACACGGAAAAAATAGTTAATATGGAAATCAGCTTGTCCCAAGTGGGAAAATGTCTCATTTGCATTCAGATTCTGTTTCTGCTGCCTCTTCCTTTGTTTCCAAAGTGACAAATGGTCTTTCCCTCCTCCCCAGCCCTTTCAGAATCTCATTAAAAGGTGCAGAAATGAGGCTTGAACGGCCCCATGACCTTCTTTCCTTTGGGGGTCACATGCAGAACACAATTCAATCTGGCCCACTGGCATATTTTATCAAGGGGGTTTTTTTTGTCAGGAGGGGGTAGAACAGTACAGAGTGACCCAAAACCCTGGTGGTACAACACACATAGTGATGCACATGCCATTACTCACAGCAATATACTCCAATGGCACAAAGATTGCCGTATAATGCGATTTTCCCTCAGTGAAAGGGAGTTTGAACAATAAATGGCTCTATCACAGGAATGAGTTGCACATATTGCATTTTGAGAAATGAGGTTTCTCACTGATTTAACATTCTTATTTGCTGCACAGTGTTTCTAATAAAAGGAGACCAGTTTGTTTATTTCCAGCTTACTTTACTCCTGTTTTAATGTGAAAAGCACAGGGAAGAGCAGCATGGTATTTAAGTGATTAGTAACTCTGAGAAAATACTTGTAGCTTATAGCAGTCATGGAATTCACAGCTGAGATGCAGTGAATTTCATGGCTAGCAAGAAATGGATGAGAGCCAGCATTACTATTAAACATAAGGATCCCTTCAATATCTGTCACTGGAGCAGGAATCTAAACAAAAATGGAGCTGTTCCAAAAATCGTTTTCACAAGCCTAACAAATGTTCATCCCACTTTTCATTTGGGAAACATCTTGGAATTTTCGGTGGCAGACATGCATCAATATTAAGGCTTGAAATAGCATTTTGTGCATTTATGCCTTAAATATTTCAGCAATTCCATTATGAGGTCCTTCAGAGAAATAAACCAACAGCTGGTCCCTTTTATGTAAATGAAAAGCTAATGTGAAAAAATGTCATAGCCAGTTACCGCTGCCCAGAGTGAAAAAAAACCTCCACCGGATAACATGATATTGACTTGACTCAATATCATAGTAGGACCTTCCTTCTAGAACCTTGTGTCTTTTCTTCTCCTACAGGAAAACCTGTGTCCTTTGCTTGTGTGGTTGGTGAACAGGAACAATGAACATTAACTAGTACCTGCACTACTCTCACAGCGTACCCCAGTGAGGAAATCTACTTTAATGTTTTTGGAGCAAGATACTTAAAATTATAACAGTATTCTTCAAGTCTTAGAATAATTTGTCATCCATTTAGAGACCTGCAATAAATGGTGAAAAGCCACTAATAATGCTTCATCAGCAATTTGCTGTTATGCACAGCCCAAGTTTGACTTGGCATGAAATATCCATTTATCTGTCTCAATCAACCCTGAGACCTCACTGCATTTGCCCAAAGGTAACTGTATCTTGTTCAGATTTCTTCTGGAAATTAAACTCTTGGATGGGAGAAAATGGGCATTTCAACTATTCCAGCTATGAAGCTGTTTGCACACTCTGCATACAACACTATTTGTGCCACAACCAGTTATTTTTCACACTTGCTACATCCTGAAGTCGGAGATGACTCTGTGTTTGGCACAGGACAGCTGCAGACCTCTTCCAGGACAAGAGACAGCCACTGAGACAAAATGAGATGAAAGTGTCTTAAGAGTGAGAGTGTGTGTGTGTGTGTGTGTGTGTGTGTGTGTGTATACATGAATATGAGCGTGGGTATTGGGAGGTTTGGCATGGCTGCACCACTGACAACACAGAACTGTGGAGTCCAGGTTATTCCAGGCCACCTACAAGCACATCAGCTTCCAGTAACAACCTTGGATTGCAAAAGTTAGGTCATGGATACTAGGAGCACGCCCAAAGCAACCCCGTTCCAGCTCTTCACAGGCTGCTGTGAACGCGTGTTTTAAGGTCATTTAAAGAATCACCAGCAAAAGTATTTTCTAAAGCAAATTTATTATAGAAGTGAAAGCATGACAAAGTGTGTTGGCAAGGTTCACTCTACTGATTACTAGATGGTTAAAGCAGAGAGAAAAAGCAAACAAAAATCCCAAACCAATCTAAAACTATCTGTGTGAAGGCTAGCAAGAGGCAGGGGAGGGTGGCAGGGGGGTGGGAGCAGTGATGCCTTAAGTCTGAGCTTTCATAATTTCCAGATTCTGTACTGCTTTAATATATAGCTCTGAACTTCACATAAAGTGTTAGCAAGTTCTCTTCACAGTCAAGTCAGACAAAACAATCCTATTTCAACCTGAGAACCAAGGACACCGTTGCAGCTTCAGACCCAAAAAGTGTAAACAACAGCAAATTGAGGAGAGAAAACTGGGAGGATGGGACTGCATAACCTGAAGCTGTAATTGGATAATTAACCTCAATATGTAGATGGACCAAAACTTACGAAAGTGTGAGAACTCATGACTGGTTATCCATCTTGTGTCCATCTTGGGTGTAGCCTTGGCCAGTGTCCTGGGTTGGCTATATGATGCCTGTAACCCCAATCGTCTGCTCTCTTTAGGCTGGATAATAAGTTTTGCACCTTTAAGAGTTGTTCTGAGAGCGAAGGGGGGAGAGAAGAAGTGTGGAGTGTGTTATCAGAAACTGCACTCGCTCCCCCGCATCCTGCTGCTGGACTGTGTTGTCTGCGGATGGACAGATGCGGTCGTATTTACAGGGCCTTAGATAAGGGGCTGGAGTCAGAGCAACACAATGTCAAACCAATATGATTACCAAATGCGTTCTCCCCCTATTATCACGAGATGGCAGGTTATATAGAAGCTGAGATAGTTTACAGTAACAGGTGTCTTCTGATTTGTATACCAGGTGAAAGGAATGCAAACTTTTCTACTGTTAAGGTAGCTATGGTACTAATAATGCAATTGTTCTATCTACAATTAAAGCAGATCTTAATAAGAAATTTCTTGCTGCACCACCAGGCCTAGCAAACTTCCACACAGGCCTGAGTCCAAGGCCTAAACCTCAGATAGCTCAAAAATCACTACAGACAGACAGTGGGACAGAGCTCTCCTTTGCTTTTGGTTAGTTTTCATCTAGCTGAGGCAGAGAAGTTCCCTGGACTGTGGGTTTTCTTTCTCTTTGGACCTTGGTAACCCTGCTCTGGACTGAACACCCAGAAGAGCAGCAGCAGCTCGCACCTGTGGCCGCCGGGCCGGGCCTGGGCCGCGGCATTTCCAGCACCGGAGGGACTGAGAGAGACTGAGTGAGCTGAGCCACAGCCCACGGAGGGACTTGGGGAGTTTGTCATCTCTTTTGGAGTGGCAAGAGGTTCTATGGTTTCATATTGTTCATTATTTCTTTATTTGTGCTAGTGAATGCTATACCTGTTAAATAAATAGTTTTTTCCACTTTTCTCCTAAGGAATTGTTTTCCCAAGCCAGTGACTGGGAGGGGCCATTTTGGATTGGCTTCTCTCAAAGTAAACCCTCCTGAGGTTTCTTCCTAAACTTTGGCTCTGTACCAGAACAAATACAGCCAGGCTCTTGTACTGCCCAAGGTGTATCCTTTGAAGGCATTTTAATAAATCCCTGCTTTATCCTTTAACTCTGTCTAGCCTCTGTTCCAGGTAGCGTCTTTAGGCATCACTGGGAGGACGGGAGAGGGGGTGTGGAAAGGAGTGGGAAGAGAAGAGGATAGGAAGAGATAAGAATGAAAAGAAATGTGTAATACCCTTGTGTTGGATCACAAGGTTCAGAGTATATCCCCATGTTAAACTGGGCCCAGACTGGGCCTACAGTTTACTCCAGACTCCCAGCAGTACTTAACCTTAGCATCACTTAAACATAATAGCACTTAAACTTCAACACTTAAAACACTTAACAGAACTTAACCTTAACATCACTTAAACTTAACTTCACTTGAACTTAAAAACACATGAACGTAACAGAGATTAAACTTAATAGAACTTAAATTTTACAGACCTAATATAAACTTAATAGAACTTAAACTCACTTAAACTTAATAACACTTAAACTTAACAGAAATGAAACTTAATAGCACTTAAACCTAACAGCACTTAACAGAACCTAAACTTAGCACTTAACCTTAACAGTACTTAATACTAAATGGCACTTAATAGTGAATTTAACTTCAACTACCTAGCAATGGATTAATACAGAATTTACTAGAACTTACTTAAAGGCCTAACTCTAAAGTACTAAGATAGAATAACCTCCTCATGTATTTGCTCCAGCATTTTCCCACAAACATAGAGAGTCTGTTCAAGGTACACCTGTGAAAAAATCCGTTTGAATTCAGTGAAGTATTCACTTTGGTTCCCTTTGCATCTTTTCAGTGGGCTCAAGGTTGAACCTTGAGGAGCAGGGATATGAGCTCAGAAACTATCATTGTTCTTTGGAGATTGCCCTCCAAATTTGGCAAGCTTGAGTGTTCTGTGGCTCTGAGAGGCCTCACTCAGAGGGAGGTGCTGATTGCAGCCCACTGTGCTCCAGCCCCTGAGGAGAGCTGAAAGGGTCTCACTTTAGACCACTATTCATAATATTACAAGGGAGTGGGCTTTGGTCATAGTAATTTTCCATCCTGACCTCAATTCAGGTCAGTAACTTTCCTTGAAAGCTCAATAATAAAAATGTTGTCCCACTTGTTTGTTTTGGGTTTTTTTCAGGCAAGAAAAATGAGTTTTCAAGGTTGTTTGTTAAAACTTGGAGCTCATTAGACAGCAGCAGTTCCTGCGAACTGACAGATTGGCAGCCTGGTCATCTCTTGGCTCAGTGCCTATAAACAAAAATGTGTCATGCTCCAATTTTAAATTGATAGAAATTCTTGATCAGGTTACCTAAATAATGGTTTTTTTAAAGATTGTTTTGAACATGATAAATCAATAGTGTAGGTAAGGACGTCTATGCCACAGCAGTACATGTCTAGCTAGAATACTTACTTTAACATGTAGGACTATACTCAACGATAAGAATAATAAAACAAAAATCATAACAATTACAATAAAGTGCAACATTGTGCCTAGAATTCCTGTTGCAGTTGATGACCACCCAAACAAAATGTCATACTAGTGATGTTCTTGAATTTTTATCACTCTTTCCAAGATAATTTTCATACTATATATCCCTTCTGCGCTGTGTATCCCTTAAGTACTGTGATGAGCAGTGGTTAGGGTTCTGTGTCCACTGCTCCAGGTGCATCCCAGCAGTTGACACAGGTCATCTTGCTGCAATAATTTTTTCACTAGTGCACGGCTCATCCCAAAGGGGTTGGGCAGTAAATCTCAACGGTATGTGCAGGTAGATTGTAGCAATTCCTCTGTTGTAACAGGAGCTGGAAAATTAAAGTCACATCCTCTGATACTGGGTGCTTGTTTCTACAAGACCAATGAGCATTTGCCAGATCACAGTCCAGCCTATATAGTTACCAAGGCATATTTGACATTTCTGCAGTGGAAAAGATGTTCATGTGGAAAAAATGTTTAATCAGAGAAATTTTTGGTGTACACACAAAGTCATGCGTTCAACTGGGTGAGTGAATATTTGCCTGCAAGGAGATTAATAAATTGCAGGCAGTACCTAACACATATATAACAGGATGGGTTCTATTCATAGAACAGTTTCTTGTAGATAGGGTGCAGAGACTTCCTCCCTTATATTCTGTTTACACAGAATGTTTCCAAGTAGACAGTTTTTGCACATTTTGCAAGTCAAGATATTTGTGTTTGGGCAGATGTGGAGTTGTTTCAGCATAACTAGTTACCACCAGTTTATCTGACAGAGGAACAAGGCCTCTGGGTCCAGTATTTAAAGAAGTGGCCAGCTACTAAAATTTAGAAAACATCTGTATGAGCGGCTGCCTTCAGAGTGTCCTAATTCTGCTCCTTCTCATCCTGGCAGCCTCCAACGAGCCTTCTGGGACCTGTGGAGCCCAATACAGGGTTTGCAAGGGTTGCTCTGGAAGGCCTACGAGTGGCTCTGGGGCGTGAAGATGAAGAAGCAGGAGTGGGAAAGTGCAGCAGTGGCTGAAGGGGCTCCAGGGGGAGCAGCAGGGGCAGGAATGCCAGGGTAACAACCTCAGCTGGGCTCCATGGAGTTGGCTCTGTTGGAATTTCAGACGGAGCTGGAGCAGAGCAGGTTCAAAACTACAGTTTTGGCAGATGAGAAGTGGTGGCTGTAGGTAGAGGAGCAGTGATGGTGGGAGCATGGTGAGGCAAGAGGCTGGGACTGGGTGCTGAAAGAGCGGCTGAAAATCATGAAGGCATGCCTGAGCCAGATGAAAGAGCATCTGCGTGTGCATGTGGGCCATGTGGCCAAGCTCTGGGACTTGGAAATATTCCAGAAAACCCTGCTGGAAGAGCAGAAAGAGTAGCGCTTCCACAAGCCAGGAGCTCAAGAGGAATATCCCTGTGTTCTGCTGCCAGTGGCTCCAAAGGAGTCAGACTGGCAGCAGGGGCTGCAGCACCTGCACTTCACCTTCCAGGAGCCCGGGGCACTAGTGCTGAAGTGGCCTAAAGCTGTCCCTCGTGGGTTGGGAGTGCAGCCCTGAGCTCCACCACAACTTCAGCTTCAACAGGTTCCCACCCAGAGCTTACCGAAGGGAATATTCCAGAAGATGCAGCTGCTCATCTAGGCAACCCTGGACAGATGCACATCTTCACCTAAGGCCAGATGGGAAGTTTTTTCCCTCCAGTTTCCTGGAAACCTACAACAAACCTCAGTGGGATATGGTGCTGGGAAAGGGGTATTGTAGAATGCAGCTGGAAATCTGACAGACTGGCCTGGGCAGCAACAAGCTCCATGTGCACACCATCATCTGGATGTCCATGATGTGGGAGGGGAAGGTGCTGAATCTGCTGCAATGCATGTGTGCCAGGCTCAACAGCCATGCATCCCACAGCGGCTCCATGTGCCAGCTGTGTGTCCTTGGGGAGCACTGTGATATCCCCCACTACTGCTCCCTGACTCTGGTGCACCTGACAGGGTCAGAGAGTCTGACAAAACAGCATCTGGTGGGAACTGGCTCCAGGAAACTCAACCCATACACTCTAGCCTCAGCACTCTGAGGCCCTGTCACTGTCACCTTCTGCAAAAAACAAAACAGCACATTCCACACTGGAGCAGCAAGCTGATGGGGCTTCTACACTACACCAGCCCCATGGCTCAAACTTTGATATGGACTTGGTGATCCCTGGAAATGGAAGAAGAAGAGAGAGAGGGAGAGGGACAGACAAATAGCGGGACAAATACAATCTATAAGCTGTCTCTAAGAATTGGAGGTAATCTATCATCCTATACAGTGCGCAAACCTATTACCAAAATGAAAAACAGAATGATTAACATCAAAAAGACAAGCAAAAGGTGCAACATTTTGTTAAAAATCCTTGCTGCTGTTGGCAATGACTCAAATGAAATGTCCCACCAGCGGTGATCCCCGTCTGTCTTCACTTGCTCCATCACTCAGTGGCCGCCTTTCACATCGCAATGTGCAGAACCAGACTTCTTTCCTTTGTCTTGTGCCTGCTTCAACAGCTGTCTCAGGCTGTAATGTGGCAGCTTCTTTACCAACACGAGCAGGTTGTTAGGCTGGGAACAAGATATAGTCAGATTTCAGCAAATGGTGAGAGGTAACTGGAGCTTAATAATTACAGCTGTGACCCTTAATTTAAACTAATTTATGAACACAAATGTTAGATTGATTACTTGTATCTACAGTACGGTTGTCTACAAGTACAAAATAACAAGGGGTTCTAATTCAGGATGAATTCTCATCCATTCCATCAGGCCACATTCTATGCTACAGGGGATAGAATGTATCTCCACTGTGATTTAAACCTGGCACAATGATTTGGCATATGGTATATACCAAAGGATTGTCTATTACTAAAACAAAAACTGTGGCTTTAATGTTAGTGAGATCTAAAATGAGACTGAACCACCAGCAATGGAATTTCCTTCCAAATTTAGCTGGGTTATTCCAGGTTACCTTTTGAATTTCAGAGGACAAATTGCTTTGAACAACTTTGTAATTGCTGCCACAATAAATTGCACCCACAGCTGATAAACATCTATGGTGTAGAATGGACTGTGGGTACCAAACTGCTTAGCATCAATAAAAGAATGAGGGTCTCCCCTCTTTGGGTGGAGCTTGCTCATGCTTGTTCAGGTGTGAAGCAAATTTGGTTCATGCTGACAATAATCACACCTGCAAGGAGGATAACCTGTCCTTCAATGGTGAACCTGATCTTCAGCAGGGATGTGCTCACATCATTCCTAGGAAGACAAAACAATACAAGCCTCAACCAGGTTTGATTAACAGCTTGGACTAATGACAAGTCCTCTTCCCCACCCAGAATATGTTTTGTCTCTTTAAATCCAGTTGAGTTGAAGAGTAAAGATCTCTTTGGTCCATCAGAACCAGTTTGGCCTTGACATCCCTCAGGTGAAATCTTGTCTTCAACTTCACAAAGTGCTTCCCACACTGCTGTTCCTGCTTCCCTCACCTTTTCTGGGGCTCAGGGTGGTCTCCTGTAATTAGTGTTGTCCTCTAGAAGCAGAATGCTCTCTGAATTTGAGTTACCAGTTCTGCAAAACAGCACAGCAGTGATTAAGGCACAGTATTGGCATTCAGTTTTCTGTGATCAACCTGTAAGCCACAATTTGGCTTTTTTGTCAGTTTGGCTTTTTCACCAGCCAAACAGGAGAGTTAGAAGGGGAGTTTGGCTGAGTGGTAGTGCCTCTTTTCTCCAAATCTATTATCACCCTGTAAATGTGCAAGCACCTGCTGGTTTTGTGCCTGTTGGATTGGCAATATTGGGTACCTCAGCTGTTAGTGGCACCAAATCAGCCAGAACTTCAGAAATCCCACAGCAAACATCCAGGACTGAGATACACCAGCAATCCTTGTATCACAGAGTGCAGGCACTGCATGGAGCAAGCACACTGCAGTCTCTGAATTTCTTTTGCGGCTGGGGTTAACATTTGAACTGAAGCAACAGGTTCTATAGTTCAGAACACTGAAACCCAAGTTTACATTGTGATCTTTTGTTGCAAAGCAAGCAGTCAGCGTATTTCTTACACAGGAGCCATAAATCAAGTTTAGCAGCTTGGCAGATAAAACTTGCTCTGTTTACTTTGGCGTTTTTAACTCTTTGCCATCTGGGTCATAGACTCAGCTTCTTGACATCTCACTGTGTTAATATTGAATGTAGAGCTCCTGTTTCTATTAGAAATTTTATTAATTGTTAAGGAGAACCAATTGTAATCTGAATGTTTGGGCCTTTATTATGTATTCTTTGATAGATTTCCACTTGCTGGACTTCAATATCACTTAGTTTGTGGGCACAGTGCCCTAACAAAACAATCACCTGGATTCAAATCTGTACAATGCCAGGTGAATTGGGAACTTGCTTAAGCATCACCTCTACCTTTTTTCCCAATTTTTGGGGTTTTTTCTTCCTTTGTTCCTTCAACAGTTTCTGCAGTTGCTCAAATTTCAATGACAGTAACAATCCAGCTGCCTTCCTCCCCTCTATTTCCCCTCTCAGATCTTGTTTCTTTCTACTATGGTTATCCAAATTCCCCAATAATTATCTCGCCTTACACTCTGCCAAAGCAAGTAGAATCCTAAAATGATCAATCTCAGTCATAAGTTTATCAGCTTGTATTCTCAACCTATCTCCCATCTCTCTCAGAAACCAGTAATGCCTTTAATACCTCATTTTCTGTCAGTTTTATTTTTGGTGAGCCAGCTTATATGTTTCCAGCTGCTGTTCCCCTGTTCACTTATTAAGGACAGCAAGAAGTAACTTCCCATCTCCTGGTTAACACCACCAGCCTGTGGGGCTGTAGGGATGATAATTCTCTCAGGACACTGTGGATTTCTAATCTCTGTGTCATCCTGTTCATCCCACCTGTGACAAGGGACTTTGACTTTGCTTTTCCCCAGGCACTGTACTACCTTCTCCAGAACAGCAGCAAATAATTCACCCATCATTCCTGAGAAACCCCCTTCTGCAAACCCTCCACACACAGCACATTCCTTCGGACACTAGGACCCCGCTGCTCCTGTTTGGGAGTTCCACTTCCCTGCTGCAGTTCCAGAGACTGCAGTCTCCCGGTTGCTGTCTCTGTAGCCAGCTGGCTCCTGAGCTATCTCCCCCCATATGCAGGATCTTCCCTGATTCCCTTGTCCGCCTCGCTGCGTGCTCAACGCTCACCTCGAGTGGCCTTGCAGTTGTATCACAAAGTGTTTTACCTTGTCTGTCAGACCTCTGATCACGGCAAACATCGTGTTTGGATTGGCAGCCAGTGACACAGCTGAGGGCTGTCCCAGAACCTTCTGTCATTCATCAGCTGCAAACCTGCTGCCTCCTGTGCACTCTCCATCACACGGTCTGAGCTGGGGTCTCTATCCTAACCTGGATCACTCCTCTCTAAAGGATCCAAACCTCCTGCCCGATAGACAGCCCTCTAGGTTAAGGACCACAGCTTTCTCTGGTCACCCACAATTAAAAACACTCCTGTCCTCCTCGGGCCTCTGCCTCAGACATCCCCATTCAATCAATTCCATCACTCTCCAAACACATTCAGTTTCAGATTCCTGAGCGAGTCTGCTAACCTTTTCCTGGAACTTTCCTATCTTGGCTGCTGTAAAGAGCACAATTTCAGTAACAGTTGTCTGGCCCTGACCATCACTGAAGGTTTCTAAATCCTGGCATTCACTCCATGAGATTTTGTCTCTCTCACACACATCCTGAAGCTCTGCCTGAAGCCTGCTAGTATAGTCACATTCAGCAGTGAGCAATGCCTCTGCCTGCAGCCTGCTCTCCTTTCCACAATCATGCTAGGCAATGAGCAGCCCCTTCACTTGCATGTTGGCATACTTACATTTTTAGGCAGTGGTTAAAACTGCTTCCAAAAGTGCATCCAAAATGCTTTACCTTTCCCCTTCCATAACTTTCGTTCACTTAACAGCACATTTATCCATTTAAATTCAGCCTCAGGGTTATGCCAATTTCCACTTGCCCATTCTCTCAACTTTAGCAAAATCAGGGAGCAGTCAAACACTGACACTTCCTGGACAGTCTCGGCTTTCAGCTGCTCTGATCTCTCCTGGCTGTTTGCAGCCACTTCTCAGCACTCTCTACCCAGAAATCACAGGTGGGGTGGTGATATCCCAAAGGGACCCCTTCGACAGCAGCATAGCCTCTGTGGTGACCCCCCCTCAAGGAGAAGGAAGCCCCTAAGATTTGTAAATGCCCATTGNAAGAGAAAAAAGAGGGAGAAAAAGACCTTACCAGCCCTGGTTCCAGCGCTGATCCAGAAGATGGGATGTCGATCCTGATCCCAGCACTGACGGAATGTCGATCCTGGTTTCAGCACCGATCCAGATGGGATGTTGATCCTGGCTTCAGAGTCGATGCAGCAGCCTTGGTCTGGTTGACGAGATATCCAGGATTCTGAGGGTGCTGCCTGGGCATTTATAGGCAGGTGTCCCCACCCCAAAGATGGGTTTCTTGCTTTCCATGTAAATTAGTTCTCATGCGCAGTCCGTTCTTTCAGACCTTTCTAGAAATGGGTTGGAGGGCTCTGGGGGTCTTGGGTGGTCTTAATCCCCCCCTATAGTCCATGTCCCCTTCCTGCCACTCACTCCTGCACTTGCGCTGTGCTGTGTTGTGGCTGTTTGTCACAGAAAAATGCCCTATCTCTGCTCAGCTGCCCTTCTCCAGACAAAACTTGATCTTTCTCATGGCCGTGTTAATAANAAGTTCTATCAGCAAATTGCACACCTGGCATGGAAATTGGTATGGTAGTCCCTGACCTACTATATAAGCACACAGCAGAGAGTTTTAGATAAAGGAGTAGGGTGGAAGGGAAGAGAAAAATTAAAGAGGGAGTGATGAATTAAAGTGAGCAAAAGAGGAAAAAAAAGGGGAAAAGAAATANCTCATGCGCAGTCCGTTCTTTCAGACCTTTCTAGAAATGGGTTGGAGGGCTCTGGGGGTCTTGGGTGGTCTTAATCCCCCCCTATAGTCCATGTCCACTTCCTGCCACTCACTCCTGCACTTGCGCTGTGCTGTGTTGTGGCTGTTTGTCACAGAAAAATGCCCTATCTCTGCTCAGCTGCCCTTCTCCAGACAAAACTTGATCTTTCTCATGGCCGTGTTAATAACAACAATCCTTGGTTATTACCAACAATTCTTGTCTGTTGTTTCCAACAGACCTTGGTTTCCTCCACGGCCATCTGGTTATCTGTGTTTGAGACGCACACACTACCCCCTTATCTTCTGGGAATCAAGAACTCAGAAAGATCTCACTTTGGACCCTTGTTTAGAGGGTCCCAGAAGAGTGGGCTTTAGTTATGGTAGTTTTCTACCCTGGCTACAACTCAAGTTTCTTTGAAAGTTCAGTAGCAAAAACATAGTTCCACTTAGGTTGTTATTCAGGCAAGAAAAATAGGCTTCCAAGGCTGTTTGCTAAAAAAACAGGTCCCCTTAGACACCTGTTAGATCCTGGGAACACACAGTGTTTCTGATAAGCTCAGGAGAGGCTTAGTCTAGCTGCAGTTTGTCAAGGACAAAGTTTAATGAGCACTTCTCAGAGTGCAGCCATGGGAGGGTGCATCCCATGACTATAGCTCCTCTGCATCTCTACAGACAATCTATGTAGGCACATAAACACCGTGGGAAAGGGGATCTAGAGAGACAGTACATTAACACAGCTTGGGATTTTCCTTCCTGTTATATCCACTGTGTCTGTGTATCCAAGAACCCAGGTTATTGGATAAAAACTGACTTTAAGGTCACGATCCTTAATCAAAATATATTTTAAAATGTTCAATTTATGACTCAGGCATACAGCATCTTTATGTGGTAAGTGCTGACACAAAGATAATTTCAGATTAAGAGCCTGCAAAATCTCCTGGTTTCAGTTCACAAAAAAAAAAAAAAGTAATATGTTACAGGACTTATTTCAAATTTAATTCTTTCCTTTCACGTAACAATGAAGTGAAAAATCCACAGTCTTATAATGTCCTAATTTTTTTAAAACTTCTCGGCTGAATGACAATAAATAATTTCCAGCCTTGTGACACATAGTAACCTGAAACAAGGTTCCAAATCTCCTAAGACTGCAGAGCCATGTTCACAAAGGAATAGGTGCAGCACAGGTGAAGGCGTTCCTGGAACAGGTGTTACTGACCAGGCCAATGCAGACATCCAGATGTAGTAGCATACATTTTCAAAATAATTGACATCCTACTGATGTTTTGATGTAAATGTATGGTGACAAAATGACCAGAGACTGGAGACCATTCTTCAACACGCTGCAACTCACCCACTGCAGGCTGAAGCACTTGCCCCTCTACCAATACATACAACTGTAGAAGATGCCTTTCCTGGCATCCTTATTGTTTTGTTAATATCAGCAAAAAACAACCCCACACACTTCACCCCCCACCCAAAAACAAGCATCAAAACCCCCAAAACTGCTAAAAATAAGTGCAACAGTATCCCTGAACATGTGCAGTACTGCAGTTTTCATTTCAGTTAACGTGTTTCACACATCAAATCAGAGCAATCTTACTGGCTTGCATTCTTAATAAAATGCCATCACATTTTGTCAGCTGCTGGCATTGCAAGGACAAATGTTTGTTGTTTCCTAAAATTACTTCAAACATCAATAAAACAAACCGAAGGCAGTGTGACTGCTGTGAATTACTGTGGAGCACAGGGACCACAAATGCTCAGGTACACGTGGTGCTTTGTCTGCTGCATCACTTCCCAGCTTCGGCTGATAGGCTCTTCATGTTTCCTTTGTAAGGACTTCTGTCTAAGACAGACCAAAGCCAAGGGGAAGCCTGCTATCAGTTTCAAAGGTCATTGAATGAAATCTGATTTCATTCAAGTGCAAGTACTTTGACAGTAGATACCTTATTGCAAAAGGATAAAATACCTGCACTGACTTCAGCTTAACTGTGCAGTGTCTGAGAGGAAAGCTTGGTTTGGTGTTGAACAATGCAAGATTGATTTTCATTCACTGCCTTCCAAAGAGCAAATTCAAGCTCCTCTTGTAGGACACGCAGATCCATGTCCCCCAAAAGAAGCACAGTTTAATATCAATAATTCTGAATTTCCTGACTGCCAGAACAACATCGCTGTCATATGCTGTGCAATGTGAGGAGCAGAGGGGAGGGAAACATTACTTTTGCTAGACAGACAGTTTTCAAAATTATCCACGACCTCGCTGTTCTTTGGTACAGCACAACCAGTGGGAAGATGGATTCACTGTTTTTCTGTGTTTTTCACAGGTGCACATCCAGAAGATATTTCAAACTTCAAACAATGTGTGAGCAAAACCACTTTTTAAAAACTTAAAATGCAGCAAAACCTTCAAGCATTGCTTGAAGCCTTCTAGTCTTCTAACCACAAGTAAAATCAGCAAGCCACAAAACACAAACTCATGATAAATCATGTTTGATTTGCTCCAATACTCTGAAATACAGAAGGTATGCTTAAAGGACTTTTCCTAGTCATTTAAGTCCTAGGAAAAGCTTTCATTTGTTTCTACTTGTGAGGGAACTAATTTTTTGTGAATGAAAGTTCAAAATTTAACAGAACACAGGCAGATAGCCTGTTTTCCACCACACAAAGAGCTAAGGTAAACTAAAATAATTTTTTTCCTTTGAATAATTTTTTCCCTAAATATTTAGAGATGCAAACTTGGGAAGAGAAAGAGCAAAGCTGTTTTGGATAGTTCTGTGAGGATGAAGGATAAATTTTTCTGTTTCTAGCAAGTCATTTTGCATATGTGTAAGCATGAACATTTAGTCAGGAGAAGCAGACCAGCTACAGTATACAAGTTAGACAGCTGAAAAGTTATTTGAACATTCCTGTGGCTGTTTTTGAAAATGTAGTTATCTCCTCCGTTTCTCTCTCCCCCTTTCTCCACCAAAAAAAAAAAAAAAAGAAAAAAACCCACCAGAACTAAAACAAAATAAAAAAACTAAAACAAAATTTAAAAAAAACACCCACATGTTCTGTCTGAGATCAAGGCTTTTGCTGATGCCAGCTTGGAGCAGCTGCCTCCAGCAGCTATGCAGGCTCTGACCCTGACTTGGTCTCTCCAACGAGCTGCCCCAGACACTTGGCACCTTGCTGGGAGGCAGGGGCACCTGGGAGGTGATCTGAGCCTTCTTTCACTGAGTTTGCTTCCACAGGCTTTGTCTTTTAACGGTGGAAGTGTTATTATAGCTGCATGGAGCTGCATCTACAGCGTGTCTTTTGATACTGCTTGTCATAACATCTGAGTTTCCTCTTCCATCATTTTCATGAGACCTTGTTGATTCACAATGTGAATCAACAAGACCGTACCACCTCCATTGTTAAAAGACAAAGTTTCTTGTTGACTTCTTTCATGTCTTTTGGGACAAGATGGGAAGACCACCCCCCCAGACTGTTGGTGTCTCTGCACCTTCCAGGGTGAAGCAGTTTCTTGTAGGAGGCATAAGGCTGACAAAGCTGCCTTCATATGAACTGTAATTGATGGCCAGAACCCCAAGAACTGGGGGATATCTTGTTTGATTGGAAATAAATAACAAAAGGAGTTCTTTGGTTTATGCACACAAAACCACAAAAAAAAAAATCAGCACACACGCATGATTTCTGTCAGCCAGATTTTGTCACTATTCAGGTTAGTGGAATATTGCATTTATCATGCTGATGGAGTTCAGAGGCAGCTTCCAGCCTTAATCCAGGTTCATAAATTGTACCATTGTACCCTCTGAGCATCCAAATGTTACACCTCTAGGATGGCATTTGATTTTTCACTCGCTGCTCTTCTAGTGTAAATTAGAACAGTTTTTCACATCTACTCTTCACCTAAACATCTCTTCAAGGTGTAGCACAGGGCACCTCACTGAGTGCAAGGCAGTGTTCACTCCATCCTTTGCTTTCCTGCAGGCACACAACCTTCACGTCCCTGTCTTAATCTTTCCACATGTCCATTACCATATCCTGAAGAAACCTCTGCCATGCCCCAGAATTTTTAAGTTCCTGCTTTGCCACTTTAGAAACAGTTGAAAAGGAGCCATGGGGAGCAGGCTCTTATTTCAAAGATACACAATATACTGATAGTGCTCATGGTTTTGAGCTGATGTCATCATTTACTTCACCATCATTTCCTGTGCACATTCTGCCACCTGAAATGCTTGCTCAGATTCCAGGCTTTCCCAGCAGTGCAGATCTGCCTTGCTAACACCCTTCACTTCAGGGTGAGAAACCAAAGATTTGAACCAGCTGAAGGGCAATTCAGTGCTGTGGTGGTTGACCTTGGCACCCACTGAGGTGCTCCATCTCTCCCCCTACTCAGTGGGGCGGGGTGAATAAAATATGAATAAAAACTCATAGATCTCTGAGACTGTGGTAATTTAATAATGTAAAGTAAAAGTAGCACATGAAAATGAAGGAAAACAAAAATATTTAGTCTCTACTTCCCATCATCATGTGATAGCTAGCTGCTTTCTGGGAAGCAGGGCTTCAGAACATGTAATGGTTGTTCCAAAAGACAAACTCTTTAAAAATGAATGTGCCCCCCAGCTCCTCTTTTCTTTTGGCTTTTATTGCTGAGCATGAGGTGACACAGTATGGAATATATCTTAGGTCAGCTTGATCAGGTGTCCTGGTGACATCCCATTCCAACCCCTTGCCTACTCCTAGCCTAAGAGCCTCAGGGGAGAGTGGATTGAAGATGGTGGTGTTCAAACACAGCTTGGCAGCAGCCAAAGCCAGGTGTGTACCATTCCCTGAGCACTGCTGTGGGGAAATCTAACCCCATCCCAACCATCTCTGAACCTACAGGACCTACTGTACTGTACTGTACTGATCACCTGGTTTGGTTTCGTGCATTTGCCCATTAGTGGTTACTTTATTTTCATTATCTAGACACCATTGCAGCTGTCACAGGACACCCAAGACTGGTTTTACTCAAACTGTGTGGCTAACCCAGGACAACGTGCACATGAGTGAGTTACCTCACTGCTGGTTTCTCGCAACTGCCCAGCAGTGTCAGGTGTACCTGTGGTGTGGGGGACCAAAAACTTGCTGAAAAGGGTGGTGAATCACATGGCTAAAAATTCAGTGTGAGAACTTGGCGTTTTGGAGCATGGCAATATGTATGGGGTCATGCTGCATCCTACACAAGGAGTTTTAGAAGCTCTTTTCTGTCCCAGAACTGGGTATGTGTTGCCTCAAAACAGGCTCTTTCACCTGGTATAAAAGAGACCAATACACACATGGAGTCGAGGCATTTGATTTTTTTACAGTTCTGTGCAGAAGGAGTGTCTGGGTGGCAAATCCACAGAGCCAGCACCATGACTGACAAAACTTTTCACTATTTATTCAATTTTAGCAAACAAAGACATTAATGTTCATTGCAATCAATGACAGCCACGTTAGAAGTTGGAGAATGGGGAAAATGTGTTGTAGAGTTGTTTTGGTTTTGCTGTTAACTTGGTAAATGGAATGAGGTTTGCCCTATTCTGATGTTTTTATGACATTGTATAGAGATCCAGGTACTCAGAAAAAGCGTAAATTTGGAATAGGTATGGTGATGCCATGAATGCAGGTGGAGGAGAAAGAGGCAAGAGATTGTATCTTGCACAGAGGGTCAATCAAAAGGATACAGACTCAAACAAGGGACACATGGAAAATGAGAATTTTAGTCCTGTTGTGGGCTGGACTCAGGGACATTCTCAGCCAGTGACACCAGGCACTTGTAAGACAAACAGTGGGGACAGAAGGCCTGCCAGTTTTTGCAATATGCCCCTTTCACTCCTTCAGATTTGTTGGACTGGAAATAATCTGTTTTTTTCATACTGAGAGAATCCTGAAGGAGTATATCAGCTTTTGGAAGCTGTTGTACTGATTCATAATCCTAACTGGGGGATGTCCCCACATGCAGTCTATACTGAATGCATTTTACTGTGGAAGAGAAGAGACTGGTGTTAAAGAAGGTGGAAG